>JAAOAR010000607.1:0-55967 GCA_013395995.1 Fusarium pseudoanthophilum | reverse complement strand
TATTAATTTAAAGGTTAATTAATTTAGCCTTTTTAGCTATAATTATATTAATTAAAGTAAGTAAAAATGCTATTAAAGTTATCCCTAAAGGCAGTAAGACCCCCCTATAAATATAAAATAGCCTTCTTTAGGTATAACCTCTTTACCCTATATATATAAATATATCGTCTTAGCACCACAATATACTAAGTCGGGCTTGCCAATCAGGGCCTTAGCACGTCTTTATGACCTTGTATTTTTCGCACCCTCTTCATCACCTCTGAGCCAGATTACCTAACACATAACTATTGTACATGTACAAGAGATGGATGTTGCCTCTCAAAGTCAAACACTCGGTTCATCATAATCCCGAAATGCGCCTCAATATTTGCGTGGCCAATTTCTTTATGTTGAACGGCAAAAAAGCTGTGAGCTGCCTCCCAAAGAGCTCCTGAGTGAATGTCACTGCCAATTGCCGACTGCCATCAAGATCCATGCCCCGTTACAACGCCAAGATGGACTAACCTCCACTCCAAGGGAGCCTGGACCCTCTGAAGCCAAAAGCAAGGGACTTTAAGCTTAAGTGCTTCGCCCATGTGCACACGCAATCGAACCTCTAAATTGTCTTTTGATCCCGTCATGAGACGACAACTCTTACCTCAACAAAGAAAATAACCTCTTTCATGTGTCTGCTAGACTCAAAATTAACTCAGAATGGCCAGACCTAGAACAATGTCGCTCCCCTTGAGTGGCGACACCGCAATACCAGGATCATTTGCTCCCCCAACCAATGAATGACGTCGATCGCCTCAAGAGGCCTCACAGCTTGTGAGCTTCTCATTCTCAGTTCTCACCGCACGAATTTAAGCGCCGACAGACGCCCACCCTCTTTGATGAGGATGCGCTAGATCACACAGCTCTTCAAATCAAGCTCCTGCAACAGCCGCCCAAGTTATAGCTTTGTTGCATTGCATTGACGCGCATCGCGCTTGTCTTGAATTGTCTGTGTGTGTTTCTGTTTCTTGCTGGTGGATCGAATGATGCTGCTATAAACCTGAACCAACCTGAACCCGACCCCTCCATCACATCACGTCTTGCGACTTTCCAAGTTCCAGGATTTCAACAACTCTCCCCTTTTCTCGTCTTCTACTCGTTATCCTAAACCTATTCCTCTTTTTGTATTGCATAATACCAAGATTGTATCTTTTTTTGCTCTCCATACATACCAAGACCAGATAATCGCAAACATGTCTTCTGGGCATAATGTAAGTCCAAAAATACACTTCAGGCGCATCATGGCATACCCATGACGTTCTCCCTTTGCCGCCATCGATGATACTGACAAAATCTCGAACAGGATCCGAAGCTTCTCTATGCTGTAGAGGGCATCAACGCCTATCACATTTCCAATGGCAAAGAGCAGTCCCTCACTCCCTCAGGACCCCAGACCCTGTCCCTCCTCATGGTCCCGACCTCATCTGGCTTTGTCGAACCTTCAGGCAGTGGCTCTGATGGCGAGGAGGACTTCTACCTGCACCTTCACCTGCCTCCTGAGCTCGACCTCCCTCTTCCCGCTACGACCCAGATCTACCACCAACCACCTACGAGCTATTTGATTCCTCGCTGGGATCTCGGCCCCGATAGCGGCGCTTTCACCAGGATCGAATTCCCTCCCACAAATTCCAGGTCGGGTGTTCAGGAAGATGTCGATACTTTCGAGACCATCCTCGCCCAGTGCACCGCTTTCCTTGAAAGAGCAGCTCCTCCTCAGCCCCCAAGACCTTCCGAGAAGGCCCAAGCCAAGGCGCGCGAAGCAGCTGGGGAGCAACTCCCCGCTTACAACCCGGCTGACTATAACCCCGGAGAAGGATATGTCCAGGGGAGCCATAGCTCACATACTGGAGGCAGGATTGTTCTCATCGATGAAGAAGACGGCAGTGTCCTTGGAGAGTTGACCGATAGCTACCAAGTGGTGGAAGACAGTAAAATCAAACCCGGTTCCAAAGGTGTGTACTGCAAAATCGATGACCATACTTTGCTTTGCTAACGTTAGTGCAGAACCTGTCGAGATTGCTCTTCCTACCGATGGTGGCCAGAACATTTCTGTGCAGCCTGTGTCGCAGCCATGGGCTGAGATGGACATGCACCCTGCCTATAAAAAGTCAACAATTGTGAACAGTGCAAGTAAGGCATCTCGCCTTATCGTTACAACTTCCGATGTTGTCTCTAGAACCCTTCAGAGCCAAGCCGACAGTTTCACCAAGAACACAAAGCCTCTCGCCAAGCCTGTGACATTTGCACCTACAACACATGCGCATATTCGCCGGATCAACAACTTCTCCAACAAAGCAGCTACATTTTCGGCAACCACTGTGGGCACTATCGGCAACATGGCACAGAACCTGGGTGCAACTGTCACGCGTCGCAAAGATGGTAGAGCCAGAGGTTATGACAAGGACGGTAATGCGATCGATACCTATAAGCCAGGTGTCCTGAACAAGAGCTTGATGGCCTTCAATACTGTCGTTGATGGCATTGAGCAAGCCGGCCGCAATCTCCTCACTGGCACATCATCCAGCGTGACAACTGTTGTCGGCCACCGCTGGGGTGAGGAGGCTGGCGAGTTGTCGCGCAACCTTGGCGGCGGTGTCAAGAATGTGGGACTTGTCTACATTGATGTGACAGGTGTATCGCGACGTGCCATCCTCAAGAGTGTTGCTAAAGGCATGGTAGTTGGTAAGGTCAAGGGTGGTGGTGAGATCATCGTGGGAGGCACCGATAACAACAACCCTAACTTCGAGACAAGAGAGGGCAATGGTCAGGGCTCACACAACACATATGGTGATAATGTGAGCATCGCCAGTGGATATGATCCTAACGGTAAGAAGCCTGCCAAGGGACATTACTGATGGGTGTCGATATCGGAATAGCGAAGACTTGTGACTTGATATGGCGTGGTCTATTTGAACATTTTGCTAGGCGGTAATGCGAATCGATCATTTATTAGGTAGTTCTTAAAAGATGCGATATTTGACTAGAAACCTTTCAGTTGAGTGACAAACAGTGTTAGAAATGAGGCTTGAATTCTGGTGTAAGTGATATAGTGTTAGCACAGTATGAACTATCAAGTTCACGGTAGATCGCGGGGCAGCTACGACCTTCGCGTCGCGTTCTCATGAGCTTCACCTCGAAGTAATAAAATACAGATTTCTTCCTGTTGATGTCACGCTATGTTCAAGCCTCAAGAGCTCAATATTCACAGTAAACGAGAAGCCTTTCCCTCTGAGCTTGGATTTGGCTGAACCCCCGCGATTGGTTGTCAAGGCTCAAATCTGGAGCTTTGGATAAATCTTCAAGATCAACATCATCAACAATACACAACAGACGCACGACTGCTTGGTTCATGTGCCGCTTTGAGCTTCTTGGTGTTATCATAATTATCTTGCGGGATATCGGGGATTCTATGAGGTCAAGAAAGGCGCAAGATCGGTACGTTTCCTACCATTGATGTCCTGTAGAGCATCACCGCTAATTATACCAAGCTCCGAACCAGAACCACAACCACGATCATGCTCCACGAAATCCTACTCTCCCTCTCGGGACACCCCTCCCCGCTCCTACGAACCGATGCAACTCAACCTAATGCCCTCTCCGGCGTATCACCAGCCGAGCGCCAACTCCTCGCCTCAGCCGCCCACCTCAGCGACGTCCACATCAAACTGATCAGCTACACGGCCCAAGTAGCTAACTCGCACCCCTCGACCATCTGCCGAGCCGTCGCAACAGCCATAGACTCCATCCATCTAGCAGCCTTCCAGCGCAAAGTTCTCGATGTCGAGGCCAGCATATTACAAGATGACCCGGATCTGGTGGGAGCTTATAATATTGTGCCGTTGACGGCGGTGGTAGGCGAGTTTAAGGACTGGACTAGGCGGATGGAGTGGCTTTGGGAGATGGTGCAGTTTATGCTGGCGAAGAATAAGAAGGGGGAGACATGCCACGGCGCTCAGCTCATGGATCGGCTACGAGTTGAGCTGCAGAGCGGGTATAGGGATGTTCAAGAGACGGCTATGAGTCTTGTTACAGTGGCAGAAACAGCATGGCTGAAACAGGTTTCTGCTTGGATATTGTATGGAAGACTTCCGAGCTTTGGAGGTGACGATTTCTTCGTCCAGAAGGTTGAAGAGTCCGAAGAGGTAAGTCTTGTGCGGCGCCTATGCAAAACATTGCTAACGGAAGCAGGAGTATATATCACGATCCAGTCTATTACCAGCATTCGTGACACCAGCTACAGCTTCATCCATGCTCTTCATCGGAAAATCTCTGAATCACATCCGAGTCAAGAGCAGCGTCGACTCAGGCCTTCGTGGACTAGACCACCTATCATCAAAGCTTCAAGAATTATCCAGCCTCTCCTTTCCACTAAAAAGCACCAGCTTCTCAAGAGCCATCATTGCGGTCCGGATATCTCTATCCGAAAACACGCTTCAGAAACTCCTCCCGCTAGCCAAGGTGACGGAAATGCTACAACTATTGCGAGATTTCTTCCTCCTCGGTCGTGGTGAATTTGCAATGCAGTTGACCCACGAGGCAGATGAAAAAATACGCAGTCGTTGGAGGCGAGCAGACAATTTGGCCTACGAAAAGGGCGACGGTCTGAAGAATGTGACGGTCAAAGAGGGTGAAGTTGCAGCGGTTCTCGCTAGGACGTGGGCAGTTCTAGCATCTATGCAGGGCCAACATGCCGAGGAAGATGAACAACTTGAGCTGGCTCGAGACCTTTTACGACTAAATCTCACCAAGAGTAAGGCGACTCCGAATTTTGGCTCAGGCTCAGGTCTCAGCCGTGATGCTGCAAGCCTCTTATCCGAGTCACCTTTTCGCAACCTCCTTTTCTCTGTCCCGTCTTTGCTGTCCATCCAGATTCCTCCACCATTGGATATGGTACTGTCACCATCAGACATACAGATCTACTCTTGTATCAATGCCTATCTACTATCAATGCGCAGAGCGCACATTCGACTTACAGATCTCTGGAAGATTACATCCCTGAGACGTCAATATCCAACCGCAAAAGGTGACCGAGAGCATATTATCCTTCTTCGAAAGCGTTGGACATCTCGATCGTCTTCAATGCGTAGCTCTTGGACGACTGCAAGTGCTGCCATATTCTTCCTAGCAGAAACAGAAGCATATCTCCAGACCGAGATTGTTGCTGGGCTATGGGAGGGCTTCCATGAGTGGCTGACAGCCAATGACCCCAAGCATGGGCAGTCCAGAGCACCAACACCAACCAAATTACAAGATGAATCAGGGGGTGCTGATATAGATGAGGAAGAGGAAGAGGATGATGACTTATGGCTAGGCAATGAAAATGACAAGCCTACAGCTCAAGATGATACCCCCAAACCAAGAGATTCAACGCCTCCCCAAGATCCTCAAACTCTTTCGACAGCTCATCGCCTATACCTTCGTACTCTCATCCACCGGCTGCTTCTCACCCAGCCAACATTCACCCAACCTCTATATAACCTTCTCATCCACATTGACCACCTCGTCGCCCATCTACATCGTCTTCACGCTATCTATACATCAATAGACCTCGAGACAGATGCCGGCGTAGTCGATGCCTTTGTCGACCTCGAGTCTGAAGAGCGTGACGTGAAGCGCCGTCTTCACGACATCGAGTCCCGTGTCCGCTCTGGTATCGAAGATGTTGTCGCCGCCCTTCGCGCTCTCGAATCCGACCCCATCTTCACAGCCGAATGGGAGGGCGACACAGCTCCCGCCACTGCAACTGAGGAAGACGAAGATGATCAGCGAGACGGCAGAGCCCGGGACACAGACGATGCAGAGGAACGAGGTGGCTTCACAGCTGCACGGGTTGGTGGCATCAATCGTCTGCTCATGAAGCTCGACTTTGGCACATGGTTCGGCAGACCAGACGGCCACGATGATGTCGAGCAACTGTAACTCGACCGCTTCTGGCGTCTCTACGATTATCGCGTGGGATAGGATATCGAGCTGGTCAGACTTACGTGGACGTCAATGGCAGACTGTCTCATGCCAAGGCACGTCTGCAGAAATGAAAAAGAGACAGGCGTTTCCCCCGCATCTGTGGCGTTACAGATGGCACGATTCCCACGTCCCCCGATGCATCTCGAGCTGGCTTGACAGGGGTTGCAGATGGGGGTGGGTGAGGGTTTTTTCTTCCCGCTATCAAACCCAATTGAGTGGATGGAGGGACCTACCTCGAGTATTTGAATTATACCAATGGACCAAGTAGACATGCAGCTGCAAGAAAATTTTGCGCAATATCACCAAGAACTCTGTCAATTTCGCCATCGTGTCAGGTCATTATTGTATCTCTTCCCAATCGTGCAGCTTTAGCCTGATTATAGCGTAAACTAGTTTTGTATGTGTCTCGTACAATCCAATAATTCTGTAGTTATTCGATTCTCTCCAAGTCATGCCCATTTTCATATCTGGGGTTAAGAGGCGTAGTCCAATCCGGGGTAAACAAAGACACCGGTTAATACCATGCCAGGTCAGATCATCAATCCTAAGTTGGGCTTTCCCATTTCCCATAGCCCTATCCAAAAACTCCCAAGCGCCTCGCATGCTGTAGTCGTGGGGGATGATATTTCGTATCCCGCAAATGCCCGTCCAAAAACCTCACAGCCCAACCATTCTGTGGTGGGTGAGTACAGTAGATAACAAAACAAGAAAAAGTTCAAATATGTACATGTCCGTCTGTTCGTGACGGGATAAAAGGTCTGTTAAAACAAGGAAAGTAGAAGTGCGAAAATCGGGATCTTGTACCAACATATAGTATCCTTTCTGAAATAGAAGTAATCAAGATTCCATAGATGTTCGTATAGGAAATATCAAGTATAAAGGTCGATATTATTTCCGATGCTGCTTAGACTTTAATACGCAGCGACAGGCTTGCGTCCGAATCTTAATGCGCCACGGCTTGAAGAGTGTTCTTCAGAGTGGCGCCGCTGGAAGAAGCTGTGCATAAACGAGCGAGGGTTTGCATGGTTGACGTCGCCAGTGTCCCTGCGGATAGCTCGGTGTGACGGTTTCTTAGCTTGCCATCGCTCCTTAATGCAGTCGTCGACCAGGGAAATAAGACCGGTGGCGATGATGACACTAAAAGTTGTTAGTTCAAATTACGATCAAGGAGTTTCATCATGACTTACTCAGCCACGTCGGTAATGGCATCAATGATGCTGCTGTCACTAATCCAGATGTAGCAAGGGGTAACCCAAGCTCCGGCCATCTCATCGTCTAGAATCTGGTTGGGGCTTCGCATCTCAGGAACGATATGAGCGACGGGGGCACCATGTCCATCTCGGACGAGGTGGAATGAGACAACATTAAGGTTCTTATCAATTACACGCTTCCAGGCGTATGTGTGACCCCACCATTCAAACTCGTATCGCTTGTTGGTGCGTCCACCTCGTCGTGCAATATCCACGCGAGCATAGTTGCTGAACTCAAGCTTGATTCTGTTTGTAGGTACCATTCGTGCCTTGGGCTTAGGAGTTGGTGAGTCTGATTTCTCCGTGTGATGCGAACCGGACCATACGGAGGCGTTATCAGAAGTCGTGGAAGTGTTGGTACCATTGCCGAACTTGAAGATTGAAGAGTTGCTGGAGGTAGGTCGGTGAAATGGAGTAGCCATCGTCCGCATAGCAGAGCTCATTGACCTTTGGAGGGCAGGTCGTGCTGCAGCGACAGTACTGGTGGGCGCTGGAGCATATGCACGCTTAGAGTTGCAAACCTCTCGACCAGAGTCGCGGCAGTAACGGCGAAGAGAAAACTCTCGGCGGGCCAGATCGTGCATGCGCAGGTGGAATAGCTGGACTGCAAGCGTGCGTCGTGTATGTCCAAAAGGAACAACGGTATCAACACGGAGATTCATGTTGCCATCCGAAGTACAATCGTCATGACGTACGGCAAGTCGGTCCAGTGAAGGGAATAGGCGGCCAAAGTCTTGAGGTGTAGATGGTCGACAGGGGCGTTCGTTAGAGGTTCCGCGATAAGGAGGCAACACTGGAGGGATATGAAGTGACTCGGGGTCAGATAGAATGTAGTCCTTGTCGGCGTCTTCCTGGTCATCCTCTCTGTCATCATCGTCTTCGTCTTCGTCGCCGCTTTCCTCTTCCTCTTCTTCTTCTTCCTCCTCATCCTCAGTTTCAAATTCTACCTCATCGCCGCCTACTGGCAAATCTCGACATAAGGGTGCCATTTCAGACAGGACCGAGTCGTATGTGGCGATAGAGGAAGAGGTAGTATCGAATCTGCGTTCAATGGTTGTTGATTTCATAGCTGTGGTAGGTCTGTTCCCTTGAGCATCAAGGCATTTATTGTTAGACCCGGAAGCCGAGTGGAAAGAGGTAGGGGCCGTTGATTGAGAAACTTCTGAGAAGTAGGAGTCGCGGCGTGAATCAGAATCGGAAGGGGCTGGAGATGTAGTGATGACAACTTTCCGTTGTCGCCGTAATGATGGTTCAGCTGTCATTGTGCGATAGTTGTCAATTGAGTAAGGTAGAGTGTTGTGGTTTCCAGAGTGGTTGATGTTGAGGGGGTAGTAGAGTTTAGGAGTGCGTGTAAGTGGTGTAAATAATACTGAGCTTCAAGTAAAGATGCCTAAAGGGTGTGGCGATGCGATACTTGAGTTTGCTTGTGTGTAGCCTGTGTTATATGACACAGCCAGCTTCAATCAGGTTGAGTCAGAGTCGAGAGTCGTGAATTTGATAATAGTGTAGATGAGGAGACAATCGAAAGGGATATATCTTCACCTTAAGTCGGTTCTGCCTTGATATGGATATGGATGGTAGACTAACGGCGGACGTTGCTCGTAGGTGGGGAGGGGGGCTTATTTGGTACCGAGCCTGACCTTAATACGCAACCAGTGGAGCTGTCGAGAAGCCAGGGGTAAGAAAGTGTGTTCAGGCATGGACTTGGACTCGAGGCCACATCAGGAACCTGGCGGGACGGACCACTTTTGGACCACCTGTCAACTCGGGCCACGGCGGGGGAGAAAGTGAGAAGTGGAAGAAACGCCTCGCCTCGCCCCGGCCTCAGACCTCATCTCGCAGACTCGTGCTTAACCTTCAATAGACACCCCCTAGTGTCTCTTGTATGCAGCCAGCAGTGACACTGTTGCAGCCCTAGTATCTCTGGGCTGCACTTTATTATTGTTGGCTGGAAGAGACAAGTAAAGTGTCGGCAAAGACTGAGCAAGACGTTGCGTTGCCATTAATTAAAGCATTGCTACCGTAAAGACAACGGTGGGCAGACAATCGGGTCACAGGCAGCGCCAGAAAAAGTTGGTCACTCTTAGGGAGGCGACTTCAACGGTAGGTGGCTGAAAACCCCAGGCGATACATTCCAGATTTCGACACACAACCGACTGTCTGTATCGGGGACAGGCGCCTGAGGCATGGTGCTTTACAGTAGGAAGCTGATGACTCTAGTCCTATCTGCGGACCGTACAACACGTCTTTCGTGGGGGAGCAGAGCCAAAGACTGCCCCGGATGAGATCCCTAGTGTGCATCGGCCAGTGCTCGGCCACTAGAGTGAGCAAGAGGGTGCGCGTGTGAAGACGTTGTGACGGTGTACCACACGGGGACAGGCCACAGCTAGGGTGCAATGGCTGTTTGGGAGCCATGTCGAGCTCATAGTCACACCATGGGTGGGCTGTTTCCTCCGTCCCGTCGATTCGGTCTTCCTGGGGTGATGGGCGACAATCGTTTCTCAGTCAGGATGGCGGATTCTGATGCCCGCCGATCGATGGGATCTCACTGAAATGGTGGTCGATCAAGGGTAGCGTCAGTTGAGGTCTGTAAGCTTGATTACTAGAGTTGTCTCGACTGCGGCAATGAAGGTCGTCAACAGAACAGAGAAGTTTTTTTTTCCAGGGTGGTCTCGGACCAAGACCGAATAATTAACGCACTTGCGTGCTTCGTTAGAGGTCATTGCCTGCTGTACGGAGGAGGTAGAGGAGCACAGATCCGTTTCTCTCCATGCCTAGAGGACCCCTAACGTTACCACCCGCCAATCTTTCATCACCACGCAGAACCAGCTGTGCTCCCCTTCAGGTTCCCCCACGAAGCCCTTGTCCTCTGTATCTCAGTACAGTATTTGGTGGAGCGAGGCGTGCGAGGCTGTTGAAACTCGGCTCGTCGTGTGTTGGCCTACGGCCCATTTATTCTTAATCACTGATGAATCCGAATAAGTAGGTAACGTGCCCTGGCACTGAACGTCTCAGGATCATGACCCGAAGGAGGAATGGCGGATTTCTGGGACACGTCCCGGCTGGTTGAGTGCGTGCATGTGCACTGTATAGCCTAACATTAGTACTGTACTGTACGGCAGAACAGGTTCTGGAAAGGCCAGTCAGTTGCCTAACAAGGGTTCGTTTGTTGGATGTTTGTCCTGACTTTGGAGAGAGTTCCTGACTTTGCAATTGAATGAGGAGATGTTGTTTATCGATGATGCCTCGCTTAAGTCACGAGGTGATTTGAGTCATCTCCTTTTGCTAGATTGTTTGCCGATTATCTTTCCCGTGCCTTCCTCCATCTGCTGGTCTGATTTACATCACGGAAGGTGCCAGCTGCCTCCAGGTCGCGATAATAGGTGTCTTAGGCTTCAAGGCATGCCACCTGAGGCATCACAGATGCACATGCACAGTAGATATTTCCTTTTCATGTTCTATCCGAGTCAGTCAAACGTCAAATTTGTACTGTATCAACTTCAATTTCTGGTCAATACTCAGTCATCTGAGTTTATGAGAAGTTACCTACCTATTCCTGGCTCTGTGTATCATTACGCCAGATCCTTGCATTTTTGGGGTTTCCCTCACCATCCATCAAGTTAGACCACCATTTTCAGCTTCCACCAACCAAGCCTGATCTCAACCATCCAAGTCAATCCTTCACTCAGCAATCATGGCCTGCATGGATCTCTTTGGCTTCTCCCATTGATCCAGAATGTCTAAGACTACCCCGGTGACCCCGGGATCTCATATGCAAGGCCGATTGGATCCCACGGCATCTCACCTCTTCGTCTTTCCTCGCTCAGGGTTGCACATATCCTTGGATAGGTAGTTTGGGTCTACCGCTAACGCTGGAAGCTCATGATCGAACGCGTCAGCCTTCTCTGTCTACCGTGTCTGCCTCGTTAATGAGGTTGAAATTATCAACCTATTCGCTGGCAATGTCGGTGACGAGGCTGTAATGATGATTCAACTCAACAGAGCCACATCCTTTGACATGGCCTGCGGTGAATGGGAATGCCAGGCTACGATGTTCTCTACTCCGCCATGGACTAGTTTTAAGTGCTTCTATTTAGGGAGATGTCATGGCAGGGGTACGCTAGGCAAGAGCCTAAAACGATCACTGATGATCCATTATCAAATTCACTATCCACAGTTTACAATATCAGCCTCGGCGATTTGTCTGCTGCGCCAGATGGATTTGCTAAGCTGCCAATGGGCTTAATTGACTCACTCAAGTCACTGCAACTACTGGCCCGTCCCGCTCCATACATATCCCGGCGTCAGTATTCACGCGGCGGGTCGGCCAACTCATTCATGACTGAGCTGGCCCATGATACTTGCACAAGATGTCATGGGGCGGCTCATTGAAGGCAGCAATCACGAAGCACGACAGTTATGTCTTCTTCTTGCTGTCGTCACAACTGGATCGCCAGTATGGGGTTTGGCGGATGGAACTCGGTATTTCTCAGAATTCGATCTTGACACCCAGGGAATGCCTTGCCTTGGAACCCAACACCTCCATCATCATGCGTCCTAGCGTGTAGGACTTGAGACGCCATCGACACTTTGAAGCATCCGGGTTTCATACACGTCACTATTCGTCGCTACACTATCAATTTGAGAGTGAATCGTACAACATTCTGTACACGCTGCCAGACTTTCTCAGTTACACGACCGACATGATCTTCAGCCCAGGCCCGGACACTGTTTGTTGTACCCTGCCTGGGGGTAGCAAGAAAACTTGAGGAACTTGACCCTAAGTGATAAAAAGATGTAGGCAAGCCAGTCCAAACTTAGGGGGGCTCTTTGGCGAGTTCATTCTGGCATCCTTCTTTAACCTCTGACGTTTTCTTGCTCCCAAAGCCCTGCAGCTTCATCCCACCTCTTGGTTCGCATCGCACGCGCTGAACATGCAAGCCAAAGGTGATTTATGACCACCAAGTCGACCCATCGAGATGCAGTCCTTGCTCATGTGTTGACAGCCCATTCGTTGTCCCAGGCTCTAGCCCCTGTTTAATGAAACGATTTGGCCAATCGCAAGATCAGTCTTCTCCTCTAAGCCAAACGAGCACACAAACTAAGATCGTGTTCATGGCCTGGGACTCAATTCAATCGTCAAGTCGTCGTATTTGGAGGTCCCTTGGCATTGCGTCGTGCCTGTGCCTGACCATCATGAGGCCGCAATTTTGGAACAAAGGAACCGTCTGCTAGAATCTTGAAGAAGCGGTAATTGCTTACAGCATCCGTTTGACTAACCGGCCGCCCCAATCAGAGCAGAAACAGACACATTTCCATTTTCGTTCACCTACACGAAGCTGTAGTTGCGGATACACCACTCATCAGAACCTTATGTCGTCATGTCACAAGCACCGCAGCTTCTTTGGTAAGCTTCAAGTCTCGAGGTCACCGAGCTGACCTCACTTTGTCTCGGGGTCAGACCCAATCTTCTCCATCATCTCGACCTAAGCCGCTTATTAGCGCAGTTGATCTGTTTCCTCGTCCATCTTTCACTACTGCACCTAGCCGAGACCAGCAGGTCGGCTTGACGCAATGCTACGGGAACTAAGCTAGCGATGTACTGTAACTTTCGAGATGCAGTTACTCAATACAGAAGTTGAAAACATCATGGCCCTGAGATGATTGGGCTCATAACCAAGGCTTCAAGTGAAGCTTAGAGACATACAGAGTCTGGCCTCAGAATCGATAGCCGCCAACAACACCTCAACCATGATAACCGAGCGTAGCCACATACCCCAATTTCAGGCTGAGAAATATCTGACGCCTCACTTTCCGCCTGAACAGACGGCTGTTTTCCCCGCGCTTTTCTTGATATTCACGTGTTGAAGATGGAGGTACCGGCCCGTCGGTGGAATATGCCATTCTTAGTCTCTTGCACAAGGAACAAGAAGTACCCTCGAGGCGAGAACAGTCGATGCATGGATGATTTGGCTGAGTTCCGAATGGACAGCAGCCGGACCTTCGGACCCTGCACCTTTTCTGCCGCCTCTTCCCATGCACCTGCACATTGTGCCTAACAACTTGATGGGAATCAGCTATTTGTTGAATCATGAGTGTAGGTCTCTGATACGCGAGATGCTGTGTACAAGTTGTCCTGTGCGTTTCAACGTGGGCCATGGCCATCCTTTGCCTGCCGCCGTGACCACGCGATTCCAGTTGAGCATTATTCATCAGGCATTAAGTTTAGCTATCCCATCCCGTGTGCAAGGTATCTTGCTGCTTGCTATGAAATCTTTTTCCCTACACTTCCCGATGCTATGAAGGGGTGACCTGACTAACAAATCCTATCACTCCACCCATAGTCACGGAATCTGCTGAGTTCACTCATATCTTTCCTGCTTACACAAACTTCAAACCTCAAAGATCCAAGACCTCGTGCCCACCATCTTATTTTTCCTGATACCGTCCCATGCGAGTTAGGTTCCCGTTTAGGTAGCATGCTATGCACTTTGCAATACCATCCATCTGTCAAACCGTCACCCAAGATATGATTTGATGCTCAATTCTCCGCCATATGAAGATCTTGTCGATCGAAGTAACGAAAGACACCGTGCTTCCTTGCGCTTATACAATGTAACTCTCCAAGGCCTCAGCTGTAGCCGGTCAGAGATAGAAACGTGGCCGTGGAACCGCTGCATCGACGGCCGGGCCGTGCCTGAAATAGATGATGTCTCGGATTCATGCGAGACTTTGTTTAACAGAAACGATCATGGGATTCTCAATGTGTGAGATGCTGAAAGTGAATCTGAGAGGTGACACAGGATAAGACGCATTGGTCAATACCTAACATAGCCTACTGAATCGAACTGCTTTACAACTAACTAAATCTCTCATGGTCCACTCATGTCCTACAGTTTCTTATCTGAGCACACACCTTGCTGAGCATCGTTTCCTTCTCCTCCTGTAACGCTCTCGAATCCTGAACCCACCACTCAACGCCTGAGGATACAGCCACGGCCCAGCTACCAGTCTTGAACTCGTCCTATTATTCGTCGTCGTCATCATCATGGACATCTTTTCCTAGAGATCGCCATCGCCCTTGCTACGCCATCCACAGCTGCACTAAGACTGGCTGTTCCAGCCAACCCAGCTTCGCGGCATGACACGCCAGATCTTGACCTCTCCGCTGCGAAGGTCGTCAAGCTTGAAGCTCTCTACCTTGACCTTCTTGCTCTCGCGGCCCTGCTCCCATGCACGCACCTTCTTCTTGGTGCCATCCCACTCAGATACTACAGCGACGTGGTCTGGTTTGCCCACCTCGGCAGAGTACTTTGCGTGCATAGGACCATGCTTGCCTTGGAACTTGGCGTTGCGGATTGTAATGATGTCGCCAGCACGAATCACGTCGTTCTGTTGAGTTGATGCATTGGCCATGTTTGAGTAGACAAGGGCACCGTAGGCACGAGTGCCAACAGGAGGAAGAGCATCCTTATAGGGCTTAAGAAGTTCAAGAACAAGACCCTGGGGAGTGCCGTCCGCGACGACAGAGTCTTTCTTGGTAGCTACAGCCGTCGAGATGTGGCGACCAAATCGCTCATAGAACTCTTCCATCTGATCCTGGCGGAGGGGACGCGGCGGGGGCTCGTGGCGTTGCTCAAGTTGAACATCTGATGCATCGTAAGGGTCGTATCGAATTGTCAAGAAGGTTTGTGAGTAGTCTTGATATAAGATAAAGATTTCGCGAGTTATCGTCGTTTGTTGGCCGCCGTTGGTAGATGTCGACTCTTCGGCCTCAAAGTAAATATCTTTACGTCCCTGGAGAACGGGAGGTACTTGGTTAGATTGCTTCCACCAGCCACTTTGGATAGCCAAGTCCAAGTCATTCGCAATAAAACCGGACTCCATCGACATTGATGGTCGGTGTACATCCATAGATCGTCTGTTTCCAGCAGCAGCCCTCGAAATGTCTAAAGATTGTCGCCCTGAAGTACGACCTGCTGGCACACCTGGAGGAGGTGGAGGTCTTCGATCTATGGGAGAAGTGACAGATGGCGATTGGGGGAAAATACCCTCCTCTTCAATCTTGGGCGTTCTGGGGGCGTAACCATGTCCTCCAGGAGGTGCTGAATAGTTGTAGGGATCATAGTCTTCTTCCAGGCGCGGCGACTGAGGCGGTTGAGGAGGAAGTAGGCCTGTAGGAGGGGGAGGGGGAGGTGCCGCGCGTGGCACGTCAATAGACTGTCGCTTGTTATCCGCTGGTGGAGGTGGTGGAGGAGCAGCGCGAGGTGTATCAATTGACTGCCGCACATTCTCAGGAGGCGGCTGCGAAGGAACAGGCGGTGGAACAGCTCTGGGGGCCGTGCCTGTGGGAATAGGGGGTGGTAGTTTAGGAGGAGCATCGGAGACTGGCGATAGAACAGTGTTGTCTTCAAGGCTTGATTCACGGGCGTGTGACTTCAGAGCGTCCTTATGGGGGACTGAAGAAGCAATATCCGTATCGTAATCACCCTCGTACTCGGTAAGTTCCTCGGCTTCTTCCTCGCCAGCCTGAGGAGGTCCCCTGGTATGTTGTGCCTGAGAATCTTGGGTGGACTGTCGACGAAGACCACCTGGTGGAGGCGGGGGAGGTGGCCGACTCTGCGCTGGTAGAGCTGGTGCAGATCCAGGAATAGGTGGCGGCAGTCGACTTAATCTATTGCTGGCATTGGATTTAGGAGATGTAGGGCTGAACTCCTCACGGGTAGGAGACTGTGGTGGCGATCTCGCAGGCAAGTGAGGGGGCTGAACTGGCGGCGGTGCCAGAGGAGGAGACCTTACGGCGGCTACAGGACCTTCTCGATCGCTGTCACGGCCACCAGAGAGCTCATCGCCCGACTGGGACCCTTCGGACTGAGACTTCACATCGGCAGGAGGTGCGGGAGGAGGAGGCCGAGCTGAAACTAATGAGAATCATAGTCTTTTTTGGACGGGTGTTAACTTACATTCGGATGGCACAGGGGGAGGTGCTCCTCGACTACCGGGAACAGGAGGAGGGCCTGCTGGATCTCGAGGAGGAACTGTGCGACGGTTAATATCCAAACTACCGAAGGTCTTGATATCTGATGGTACATACTCGTAGGTGCAGCGTGAGGAGCAGGAGTAACGTCACTCTCTGCTTCGTCCTCTGCCATCTCTGCGTGCTCTGGAACTCGGGGCGGCTGAGAAGGCACAGGAGGTGGTGGCGCTCGGGCAGCTGGTTCATGTTCCGACGGCTCCTCAGGTTTGCTTGAACCGCCAAATCCAGGTAAGGCCATCATAGTAGGAACGGGTGGTGCAGCATGGCTTGTTGGGGAAGCCTCCTCGACAGTTTCGTCGATCGATGTTCGCTCAGGCTTTGGGGCCTTCTTCTTTTTGGGAGGCGGCGCTGGCGCTGGCATAGGGGCACCAAACATGCCATGGAAGCCCATACCGCCGCTCATCTTGGCCATTCTCGCCCGTAACTCCTCCTTACGCCTGACTTCAGGATCCATCTCCTCCTCCTCTTCTTCCTCTTCCTCATCCGCTTCCTCGCTATCCTCCTTTCTTGATGTTGCTGCCTCAGGAGGAGGACCCGCGTGTATAGGCAATGAAGGTGCTCGCGGTGCGTTCCTAGCCACACCGTCACTATCATCCCGCTCCGTTAAGTCATCATTGCCTTCGGTTGTGTCACCCGCGCCAGACATATCCGCCTCATTACCATCATGGACAGGTTCCACGGCAGGTCCCTTGGAAGACCTACGGCGTGGAGGAGGTGGCATGCGATTTTGTCGTGGCTCGTCTATAGATGTTCTGGCATCAGTATCCTGGGTGTCTCTGCGCTCAAGAGGAGCATGAGGCTCTTGAGGTGAAGCCTCCGCCTCAACCGGGGTATCAATATGCCCGACACTCTCACGCTTCTTCTGAGGCTTTTTCGGTTTCTCCTTCTTAGCAGCAGCATCGGCATGTCGTGCTGCTTGCTCCTGCTGCTGTTTTTGAAGCAGTGCAATGCGCTCCTTTAAACTTGTAGGTTTGGGTTGATCTTCATCTTCGCCACCCTGACCCTCACTTGGTGCGAGTCCGGCCCTCTCGGCCTGTCCCTGGGTTTCTGCCTCCCGTTCCTTGATTTCAGGATCCTCGTCGCGCCGGTACACCTTAGCAGTTGGGGTCTGCTGTGGTGGAGGTATGAAAGCATTGCGACTGGGAGGAGGAGCCACAAACGGCTTCTTTATAAAACCTGTACCTGAGCCAGCCAGACCACTTGGCTTAAAGGGCGCGACAGGGGGCGCTGCAGGCTTGTTAAACGCCGCAATGCGATCCTTGAACGAGCTAGCAGAAGGCTTCTCTGCCTTGGGGGGAGGCCCGGAGGGCTTTGGCTTTGGCGAAGCGGCAGCCGGAGCTTGAGGAGCGGGGGCTGGAGGCTCGGATTTAGGAACTGCAACGGGCGGGGGAGCTGTAGCCTGGACGGGTTCGGCGGGCTTTGAAGTAACAGGCTCCGGGACGGCCGGGGCAGCCGGTTCGGGAACCGAATGCTTATGTACGGGTTCATGGGCATCTTCGATCTCGGGCTCAGGCTCGGGCGCGGGGATTGAAGGAGCCTCTTGATGAACAGGTAGCGGTGGGGGAGAAGCGATATCTTCGGCGGGTTGAGCATGTTCGGGCTCTTTCTTAGTACGGGTTCGAGCTGGACGAGGAGGTGCAGTAGGCTCAAACTTCTCGACAAAGTTTCGAGGGAAGATACCCTCTTGCTTCACGCCGTTGTCGTCGACATATTCCCCGCCATACCAGTCGGCGTCCTCCTCATCAGTAACAGTGATGACCTGGCCGATACTAAAGTTGAGGTCGTCCTCGTGAGGCGATGAGTACTCGTAAATGGCCTTGACTCTGAATGGCGCGGCCATTTTTGCTGGTGATTGATCCTCTTCTGGAAGCTCTCTTGCAGGACAAACGCTGCCCGAGGCTGGGATCAAAGCTTCTCTGGGCGTGTGGCTGTATGGAGCAACAAGGTTATAGTACGTGGATAAGGTATTCGTAGGCTAGCAGGTCAACAGCTTTGCTTGCTTGCTTGCTTGCTTTGGTTGCTCGCTTGATTGAGTGTGGGGCACGACAGGGGGGCGTCGTCAGCCTGTGGGATCAAGTGAGGCGGGGGAGGATATAGCGATGAGTTGTTTTGAAGGCGCAGTCTATGTAGGAAGGCGATTGCTCGGTTTTTAATATGCGATAGAAAGTATTAGGTGGGAATGGATGCTCGGATCCTCAAGAGGAAAAGCACGAGAGAGAGATGAGATGCAGGTTGCAAGGAGGGCGGGTGGTGTTTAGCGGAGCATAGGCCTGGAGCTGGGGCGTTTGTCGACGTCAGCGCTATGAGCCCGTCACTCCGTCCATCTCACGGCTAAAAGTGTTAGGCGCGTGGATGATGGTACTTCCAGTGTTTAGCTGGTAGGGAAGTTTCCAGTTCAGTTATAGTCGGTTGATGCCTAGTTCCGATGATGGTCGGTCATGACTATCACGATAAGACTTACGTTTCTTTACGGGATATGGATTGAATGACAGTGATATAAGACAGGCAACAGAGCCTACAAAAATTGGGGAAGCAAATCACGAGTTGATTTTGGGTGCATTGGCTTCGCATTGCGCTTTATCTTTAATTCGCGGCGTCGTACGTTAGTTATCTCTTACTATGGCCGAACAGTCCGAAACGAAGGTAGCAAGGCTTAAGGCATGACAACATGGGGTAGCTAGCAGAAACACTGGCTGGGCTTCTAAAACAAACTACCTTAACCAATTGTCCATGCGTTGTATCAAGCATGATGATGAACAAACACTGGCCTGTCATACTTTGAAACCCTTGCTTATGCCGTTTCTGTCATATAAATGTAACCAGATGAAAAAGTGACTGATGACTGTTCTTTGTTTGTGCTAAGTGCATCATCATAGGGATCCATGATGGAGAGACTCGAATCTTATTTGATTGGTTGACTGGGCTTTCAAGTCCCGAAGCGGTCATTTTAAACATTCACTACCAGGCTTTTCTCCAGCACTAACCTACATTCGTTATTTTGTCATCAGCCCATAGGGTCCAATCGTTCTTCTGGCAGTCACTCAGTCTCCCCTCCTTCAGTGGATTGCCACTTGTAAAACAGAAGCTAGCAGAGGTAGCGGGGCCATTTCTGGATCTTTCTGAGCTCCAAATTCAAGTTATCCTTTTCTCAAGACCATAATATTCATCCATCATGGCCTCAACATCTAAAGAGCCTCCAAAGGGTATTCTCAAGAAGCCCAAGTCTATCAAAGAGCGAAATGCCGACCCCAGAGAAATCGCCATAGAGCATGCCAAGATCATCCAACATCGTAAAGACCTTGAAGCAGAAATCCTCGACAGCTTGGTCCTCCTCTCCGAATACCCTCTCGTCCGCGAACAACCCTACAGCGCCTCCAACCCTTCTCCCTCTGATATCGCCGACTTCAAGGCTCATGTGCGCCTCTTTCAACCTTCAGACTATGACGACCTCGTGATCGAGCGCAATGTGAACGAGCTTTGCGGTTACACCCTCTGCTCACGACCACGAAGGAATACGGGTCCTGGCGGTCAATGGAAGATTTCCAACGGGAATATCATGAAGCGCGAGGACCTAGAAAAATGGTGCTCCAACCAGTGCGCCCGTCGCGCTCTTTATGTGAAGGTGCAGCTTAACGAAACAGCTGCTTGGGAGCGGGCAGGTATCCCAGATATTGAGATCGATTTACTCGACGAGGATAAATCGAAGGAAACAGAAGTCGACAGAGCTGCCCGAGAGCTTGGTCAGCTCAAGCTCGAAGAGCAAAGACAGGCAGCTCGAGATGAAGCCGCTCTTGCTCTTGAACGAGGCGAACCAGATGCATCGCAAAGCAAGAGCAAGAAGATGAACATCACACTGAAGGAGAATGATCCTAAAGCGCCATCTACTGCGTCTGACAAATCAGAAGTCTACGATGACGAACATTTACTCGTTGAGGGCTACAGAACAAAACTCAACCTGGAGGATAAGAAGAAAGATTGATGAAATTACGTCCCAGGTGTTCGTAGCATTTATTCGTGAGATAGGCGTTGGCGATTCGTGTATCATAGGTAGGGCCATAATAAGGATCAAAAGATACCTCATCATGACACGACCCAACACTCATCGCATCGATGTAGACAACATCACAGTCCCTCGGCTCAGTTGCTGAAACGTGCAAACTGGCCTTGGACAAGGTCATATTCACACAAGCGAGGAGAGTAATTGGCGATCAAGCGTCATCTCTGGGGACATCCAGAGAATCGGCGACACCTTGGGGGGTCGAAAGATCTTTCTTTGAGACCTATGCACTCACTGTCCTAAGACGCCAAGTAGTAAAACCCTGTAAATGCCAGACACCCATCATAATAATCCCAAATACCAATTTTTTAGTCGCGGCGAGGGCGGTCGCCATATCGTCGTCCACCACGCTCGGGAACCTGCTGCTGAGTGACGGGGATGACGTTGACGGGGATAGACTCGAACTGCATTTATTGTTAGCATCTCTGCCTGTTTGTTCAAATCTAGGAAGGGCACATACGCCAAGGTGCTTGAGGAGATCCTTGGTCTCGCCATCGACGTCGAGCTGGCCGCTCTCGGAGTTCTGGGTGAAGTCCAGAGCAGAGACCTCAGGAACGTACTGATCCTTGCGCTCACGCTCCTCCTCCTGAAGCTTGAAGGAGATACCGCGGACGGGTCCACGCTGAATTCGCTTCATCAAGTGGGTAGTGTAACCGGCAATCTATAGCAATCCAGAATTAGTCGCTGTCCTTGGTCGTATTTCGTCGAGCCGATATTTCTAACCTTGTTGCGGAGGCGCTTGGAAGCAATGATAGCGATCTCATCACAGATACGCTTGTTGGTCTCGAAGTCCAGGGTGAGCTTGGGGTAGTAACGCTCAATGATGACCTTGGCGGACTTCTTGACAGTCTTGGTGCGAACGCGACCCATTTTGGCGGTATTGGACTGTTGGACGTTGGGCGATAGGTTTGAAGAAAGTCGCTGGTGTGAGATTTCCCGCTACAGCTAGAATTTTGGTGTTGAGTGGGTGGATCGTTCCTTCCTAAATTAACCCTAAGGAAAATCACGTGTGTGTGCGATGTCGCTTAGCTAATACAATCTAGTGGATCATTTTACTGCACGATTGGCTCGAAACATTATGCATTTATTATGCAAGCTTGCATCCATTACATAACATATAGTGTAAGTCTTGATGACAGACCAGCAGATGTAACCTGGGTAATTGCTTCAATTCTATTTGTACAGTTGTTTGGTACATATCTTCTCTCAATAACAGAGAAAGTAAATGGCATTGATATACATCGCCTCAGCCCCTCATCCATAACTCATGCACTTTATTGCTTGTTGTCGTTATCAAGGCCGTAGTTCTTGGAGCTGCTCACTGCATCATCTTGGGGAGTAGGAGCAGTCTCATCACCAATGAGCTCATCAGCGACACGCTCGGCTCGCCAAGGATCAGCTTCTTCACTCGTTTTCTTGACTGTTTGCTTTGTCGCATTGTACACTTTAGCACGACCCTGAGCTTCTCTAGCAACCAGTTGGGCCTCAGTGTTGGCCTCTCGGAGTTGCAGCACGACCTTTCCACTAGGGTCGACTGTTGCAGTCTCAGGGCTGACATATGCCTTGGCACCACCAAAAGTTGTTGTGTCAAGGTGTGTAATACCAGTAAGCATCTTCTTGTTCTGCGAAACCCTTTGGCGGGAGTCTCTGGTGTTGAACTCGTTGTCTCCTGGGGGGGAGTCGGCCACGAAACCGCCAACACCAAGTTTGGCAGGTGAGGGGCCTTGCCGGGGGTAAACTACTCGAGAGAGCACAGGAGTGCGCTGTTTTTGAGGTCCGTAGACTGGGTGGTTTTCCATGAAGGAGTTTGTCCTCAGATAACTAATGCCAGCAGAGGGATGGCTAGGAGGAGGTCCAGACTTTCCGTAAGGACTCTCAGCAGCGGCATTGTCTCCAGCGGCGAGGAAGGTCTGAATAATGCCAACAGGCTGGCCAAGAGGAGCAAGGTCAAGGAACTTGGAGACCAGGCCATACAGTGTAGCACGGTCACTTCGCAAAGAGCGCACATAGTCTGTGAACTGATCCTCGGTGATGTCTTTAGGCCGGATTTTTTCTGGCGCGGTGTTGCCCCGTTCCATGGCAGCCGTGGCTCGTTTGGAGTTTAGAGATTCAGCAAGTCTCGTTTTGAGTAGCTCTCTGAACTGAGCTCGCTGAGGTCGTACCTTTTTGTTCAGATATGCCATAAAATCACCCTCAGTCATCCTAGCCAGCCACGGTCCTCTAAACTTCCATCGCTTATCATCAACTCGTCCTTGGCGGTACTCGGTAAAATCGAGGTCCTCCTCGAATACGGATTTTCGCCAAGCATCATTCTTCACAGCTATGCCGCTTCTCTCATTTCCTTTGGGGATCGAAAGGGGAATTCGCATTTCCTGAAACTTCTCAAGAGAAAGAGTATGGTCGGCAGCAGAGGCGAAATCAGTAACGCTCTCGATAGAATCGACCTGGTTGACTCGGATCAAGGGTGTTGAGCTCGTTAAGGTAGACTTGAGAGGGAATGGTCGCTTGAAGCCCCAGTCACCCTTTTCACGGGACGAAAGAGGAGATGTAATGGACTGGTGCTGCGGGTATTGTCGTGTCATCGTGGGAGACTTGTGATCGCCAATGTGCAAGTTTGTCGATTGAGGCTCGGGTAATGGCTTTGGGAGGGAGAACAGTCGAGAAGATCTCAACAATGCCCCTCCGGGCGAAACAGCGCGAGACCTCATGTCGACTCAGAGACCGTTTGGCGAGCTCAATTGGCTTGCCGTTCTGGTATCTTCCTGTCGAACAGTACCCGGGCGTATAGCTGAAGTCGACGAAAATTCGCTGGAGGTTGAAGCTTGGGCGTGATCTACCGATAATGGCCCGGAGAGTGTCTCATTGACCAATCAGCTCAGCGCTTTGATCTTCTTCTGACAGCACTGGGCCCCACTGAAACCCTGTCTCTCATTGATACAACTTCCATTTTATTCAAAAACCCAGTCAAGCGACTAACACGACGAAGAGGAGAAGAGCGTTTTCTTATTTTTCTTCTTCGATTGTGGCACGCTTGGGCTAAAGCAGATGCAAGCGATCAAGAGGATGGCGTCATCATCAAACATTTACAACTCACCTGCCTTGACGCACGAGCTTGTCGCAAAATGCTCCGTGAGTCTTACAGTGGTGATGGCTTCACTCAGCCGATGAAGCCAGGGTCGAAGGGTCCAAGACTAATACACATATTTATACGTAGACAACAAGAGCCCGGGCATCAATATTGACTCTTCCTCATGGCGTCGTGCAACTTCCTATGTTCATGCCTGTTGCAACTCAAGCGTCTCTAAAGGGCATCACCCCTGAACAGCTTGAAGAGACTGGCTGCCGTTTATGTCTAAACAACACCTATCACCTCGGCTTAAAACCAGGACAAGAGGTCTTGGATGCGATAGGCGGAGCGCATAAACTTCAGGGATGGAACCACAACATTTTGACTGACAGTGGAGGGCAAGTTTTCCTCTATGTTGGTGAGAAATCCCAGGCTAACTTTGATTTCCAGATTTCAAATGGTCAGTCTGCTAAAGCTTGCAACTATCACCGAGAAAGGTGTCGAATTTCTGAGCCCGCATGATGGAACACCCATGTTACTTACACCTGAGCATTCCATGTCACTGCAAAACAGCATCGGCAGCGATATTATGATGCAGCTGGACGATGTCCTTGTCACAACCTCTCCCGACAAAGCACGTATGCGCGAGGCCATGGAGCGAAGTGTGCGCTGGTTAGATCGATGCATTGCAGCTCACAAGAAACCTGAGACCCAAAATCTCTTCTGCATTATCCAGGGAGGTCTCGATCTCGATATGCGACGAGAATGCTGTCGCGAGATGTTGGCCCGTGACACACCGGGTATCGCAATTGGTGGACTGAGTGGTGGTGAGGCCAAGGCTGATTATTGCAGAGTTGTAGCGGCTTGCACAGAACTGCTCCCTGACCTTAAGCCGCGATACGTCATGGGCATTGGCTACCCTGAAGATCTAGTCGTGAGCGTTGCGCTGGGAGCCGACATGTTCGATTGTGTGTGGCCAACAAGAACAGCCCGATTTGGCAATGCAGTCACAAAACATGGCGTCTTGAACATCCGTAACAAGAAGTACGCTACTGATTTTGGACCTGTCGAGGAGGGTTGCAACTGCATGGTCTGCAAGCCAACCGCTGATGGTGGGATGGGCGTCACTCGAGCATTTGTCCACCACAACGCCTCAAAAGAGACGGTAGCGGCGCATTTGCTGACCATTCACAATGTTTACTATCAATTGAACCTTATGCGACAAATCAGGGAGGCCATTATGGAGGATCGATTTCCTACATTCGTGCGACAGTTCTTTGCTTGGCTTTATGCGGATAAATCAGAGTATCCCGAATGGGCAGTTGGAGCATTGAAGGGGGTCAACATCGATTTGACAACGGAATAGAAAGCATATACAGCAATCAAGAGGCGTTGGTAAAAAAGTGAATTATGAATAATGAATATGATTCTATATACGAAAGCGCTTCAAATGCTAAGGATATCCTGATAAGACTGCGCATTGTTCATGAGTTTCCCTGCAACACTTCATTAAATAACCCGGATAAGTCGTTATATCCACTAAATTGGCGGAAATTGAAACTCATGAATAAGTTCCATCGCTTCTCGTTTCAATAATCATAAGTGATCTTACAGAGCAATAGCCAAAGCAGCAACGGCAGCGAGGACAGCACCGAGGCCAACACGGGCGGAAGAAGCACTGTTGCCGCTGTCGCCGCTGTTGGAAGGCTGAGCAGGAACTGTGACTGTAATGGCACCCAAGTCCTCGCTGGTGGAGGCATCATTGTCAGAGGCACCAGTCTGGCGAGAACCGGAGTCCTCGGTGGTGGTGGCCTCGTCGGTCTCGCTGGACCCAGAGTCTTGAGTGCGGCTGACAGAGGGAGAGCAAACGTCGTCGAAGCGGTCGCAGAAAGTAGCAAGGTTCTTGGCGACTATTGTCGGGTTAGTCTACGCTCAGATCGTTTCAGTGAAAGACACATACCAGAGTAGGCGGTCTTGGGCTCGCCAGTTCGGGCCCAGTCAGCGCAAGTAGAAGCATACTTGTCGAGCTCATCAGTCCAGGTTCGGCGGGAACCAGAGCCACGGCAGCTTATAAAATGTCAGTCTGTGTCAATTTTTGTGTAAGTGAAAAATTTACCAGTAGCACTCGGCCTGCTCTCTGGGAGGAAGCTCAGTGAATTGGCGATCCTCAGCTGTGCAGGAAGTGAAGATATCGAGCATATATAAACAGGCTGCAGCGTATGTCTGCTCAGCAGGGCTGGTGGCGGAGGTAATGGTGGAGAGATCTTCATCGTCTGAAGTTGCTGTAGGACGGCTACCGCTGGCAGAACCACCACTGCCACCAGAACCACCAGAGCCACCAGTACATCTGGCGTTCAATCTGCAAGCACTGTACAGAGTACCATAAGCTAAAACAGCTTGTTAGCGCATCTCCTGTCATCATGGCCAGAAGCAAGACTCACCTTCGTATTGAGAGGTGTTCTCAGGAGCCTCATCCTCGAGGTAGTTGGAGCAGACTGAGTAAAGAGGAGCAGCGTTGCTGCGTCCATCACAGCATGCGCAAGCAACGAGAGCTGAAGGATCAGCAGTGGCAGCAGCGTCGAGACCACCAACAGAAGAAACACAGTCCTGGACAATTCCAACAGCTTGCTGGCAGGTCGAGTATTCGGGATCGGTAGGGTTGATGGCGTTGTTCTGGAAGACATGAGGACCCAGACCGAGGGCAGCAAAAGGCATCGATGTGATCTGAGCAGCGGCACCACTGGCCAGGACGGAAAGAACAGCACCCTTCATTGTGAGGATTGTGTATTCGAGATATGATACTGGTGAGAGTCGAATGTCTTGAGACAATGTTAGGGGTCGATGTCAAGTCCAAGGCAAGCCAGTCACTTCTACGGATGAATATGAGCGAAAAGCAGCAATTCCTTCAAAAAGCAATCCTCGGGCATGAAGGGCCGACAGTCGGGAATTTATTCACGACGCCAACCGGGCCTGAGCTGAACAGAGCTTCCCTTTCCTTTCCAGGGTCGGCTCATCGCCTCGCTCCATTTGACAAACACAGACTCCAGACACACAGGACGCTAGGAAGCTTGCGGACAGGGTGATGAGCTAGCTCCGGGCTTCACGCAGCCACGAGGCAGAATCTCCAGGTGTTCTGGGGCCAAGACGGCCAATTAGCATGGGCGCCATGGTGCGGCTGAGATGTGATTAGCAGGATCTCTCTGAACTGCACGCAGAAATTTGGTGGTCAACGTCCGTCGCCTCTTAGACGCAGAGTCGCAACGGGGACGGGCACTGGAGGCAGACCAGGGGTGCCCTGTAACTGGGGACGATTCACGAAAGAGGAGTGGAGGAAAAAGCCACTCGGGTTGAGATGTTAAACACACTGAGCTAACTAGCCCAGATAAAGTCGACAAGGCTTTGCAAGGGCTTCAGGTGGCCCCAGCAAAAGGACCCCAGCTCGTCCACCCAAGGACATTGAATGTCAGGACGATGAGAGTCTGGGAGAGATTGCAATGCCGTTTTCCGCTCGCATTGTCTGGGCAGACGTAAACAATGTGTTAAATCCATTGGCTTGGCAAAATCCAGGGTATCAATTTGCTGATGCTGTGTCTCCTTACAGAGAACGAGAGAAGTGTAAGGGGCCCGCATTGCACAGCATCCTTTGGCGTTTTTGTGAGCACATCGTTGGATGTAGAGCTTGGAGGGTGTGTACGCCCCTGCCGATGAGCAGATTATGGCTGCATCATTAGCATCAAATATCACTGAGTAGGTACGTACTATTACTCAGTGGCTTGATCCGAGCAGAATATTCCAAGATCAGCCTTGATACATATTCAAAGCTTCAGCTTTCGTACCAACATATGTCATAGATCCAGTGAAAGAAATTCCTCGACCTGAAGGCTGGTATGGATAGACATGACCTCGTAAATCGCTCAGCCCTGTTTGTGATGCAAGGCACTATGAATTTAACCATTTAGTCATAACGGGAAGTTTATTTTAAAGCTCATTTTGTTGCTGACCACTAACAAGGAGGTAGTACGGATACTCGGAGCTCATTTTGAGATCAGAGGCGCCTACCGACTTGCAGCATGCATGCCACTTCCTCTCAATTCAGTCTATTGAAGCCTAATCGGAGTTGTCGGCATCTCAGCAAGTTTAGTTCTGCCCTCTATATCGTTTTGGAGGTCTGCCAAGATGGGATGTGAAGACACAAAAACAGCAGCTTTCATCCGCATCCCAACGTACATAGTAGCGCATCCTTCAAAACGCCCGACCAAGCGGAAACAAAGTCAGGCCAGGCCCCATGTTCAAACAAAAGTCAGCCTAGCGAAAGAGACAGGACCGTCGATAGTGGACCAGAAATGTCTCGGCAACATGGGGCGATTGGGACTGGGGTCATTTTAAATGTGAGGGGTCCAGTTGTCGAGGGCCACGAGGGACCTTGATTGAAGAAGAAATGAATTTCCGTGACTGGAGAAAACTCGCTGTCTTTGTTAGCGGTGAGTCCACCGTTTCGTTTCTTGCTCGCCCAGGTTACTCAGTTGAGCTTGGGTAGCTTGGGTCAACACATCCATGTCACTCTTGGCTTGGGCTTGAGTGCATACATAACTTCTATGTACAGCTGTGATCTAGACTTGGCCGACATAACGGCAAAGTGCTGTCTGTCTAATGGTGTCTGTGAGGCTGTGTCACTGGCAACCATTTGATCTCGTATTCTTCGACTGTTGGCTCTAAATACTGGGGATCAAGTTATCGATGGCTGTGACTAGCTAGCTCTTTGTTTGTTGGACACTCAGCTGATAATCAGGCAAATTGATTAGCTGCGATCAAGATCCGGTAGGTAATTTATCGCTGACTTTAATTTATCTGATCTTCCAGAGCTTCCGAACCAACGGTCTAAACACATGCAGCCTACAGAACAGAAACCAACGATGGACGGATACACACGGATATAAGTCCTGGGTATACCACTGCCACTATGAAACTTTGACATCTGCAATATGTGAATCACTATATATTATATAGATCGTATTATTATTCGAGACGAGATATATCTTATTTTAGTATGATGTTGAAGTCAGAGAGCACTCAGCAGTCAGAATTCGACTTGTTTGCTTGCTGCCGTTCTGTGCGACAAATATTCAGGGGTTGATGAGTTGTTACCGTAACTACGGATACCTGCCTGTCTCTTTCAATCTTGTCATTTTGTATCCGTATCCCGCTCACGATAGACTTTGCTGTGGGTTATAAGATCCGAGAAATTTCTCCTTAATGTCGCTATAGCAAAACACAATCTCCCTCAGTTGTCTGCTCTATTTCTTATAAGCATCGTGAACCCCCTCCAATTGAAAGTGCACAGCAACTCACTGTTATTTACTAGCACGCCTAATGCGGTAATGTCCAAAACACAACAGCGTCATAAACTCCAGCCACGTGACCCCAACGCGTTACTCCAGACGCGATCTGGTCCCTGAACAAGGGGGCAAAGACGTCACCCACCGACATCCACATCCACATCTCCATCACAAAAAGGTTCAAGCCCAAGCACAAGGCTTACTTAGACTTAGAGGACTTGCAGCTGGAGCTATTCCAAAGGCGACCAAAGGGGCCCGTTGGCTCTGACTTTACCTCGTCTTTGCCCCATACTGTAACTTACTTTACCTCCACTGCCTTGATCAACCCCGCTACTCTTTGTTTCATACCATTTCGTCTTATCGGTATTCCTCATCCGTCGACTTCAGCTTCATGGCTTCGCCAAACCGCCCATCGCTGTCGGTTCGGCGGCAGTCTTCCGCACGGAACCTCAGACAGCCCGAACATGACGACCTAACTCAATCTTTGAACCAACTCTCTATCTCCACTTCGCCCGGCAGAGCTCCGTCCCGCCTCTCCTCCGAACCAGCTTCTCCCTTCCGCTCATCGGGTCGTCGCACGTCGCAATCGCCTGCACCAAATGCTCGGGCTCTGTCCCGCAGCCCGTCCCGGACTCGTGAAGCTTCTCGGGACACACCTACACTACTACGAAAGGCGTCTATGAACTCGCTGCGCTCCTCTAACGGTATCGGGCCAGGTTCGACCCCTTCGAGACGTTCCAGCGTGGTGCATCACATATCACCAACTCAGGCCAAGTCGCCTCTGTCATCTACTCCTCCTGTGCTGGAGAAACCCCGACCAACCGCGATTTCCATTGCGCATGATAATCTCAGCGACGAGTTGCAGGCGCATCATGGCGCAACATCCACTCGCCCAACCCAGATGATCGTAGTGCTAAACGATGCCGTCTATGGACATCGCTTCTCCCGACCCCGAACTTCTCGTGCCGCTCTCAGTACTATAGTCGAACGCCCGGAACGAATAAAGGCAGCTGTGTTGGGTATATCTGCAGCGTATGTCCGCCTGGGTGGAAGACATTCTGAGGGTGAATATCCACTTCACCCGAAGAGAGAGGCTGAGGATATTCATGGCATTCCATTTCGGATACAAAAGACAGAACGTAGACTTTCTCTTTTGTCACCAGCTGTAGTAAATGTGCATGGGACAAAATGGATGGAAGAGCTCAAAATGATGTGCGATGCAGCCGAATCGAAGCTTGCAATGGGGGGCAAGGAACTGCAGAGACCACAGATGAACAGAGGGGCCGAGAAAGCTGACAAGTTCCACGAGGGTGATCTCTACCTTTGCTCAGAGTCTTTGAACGCCATGGAAGGTGCTCTGGGGGCTGTCTGCGAAGCCATCGACACTGTTTTTGGTCCCGGACCTCAGCGGGCCTTTGTTGGCGTGCGACCTCCAGGTCATCATTGTTCGGCATCCTATCCTTCGGGCTTCTGTTGGGTCAACAATGTCCATGTTGGTATCATGCATGCAGCTTTGAACCATGGGCTTACGCATGCTGCTATCATTGACTTTGATCTTCACCACGGTGATGGTTCTCAAGCCATTACATGGCAGCACAATTCTCGAGGAAACAATACTGCCAAAAATGCGGCAGCATGGAAGAAGTCTTCGATTGGCTACTTCAGCTTGCACGACATCAACTCGTATCCGTGTGAAATGGGCGATGAAGAAAAGGTTAGGAGCGCCAGTATCTGTATCGACAACGCACACGGACAAACTGTTTGGAATGTCCATCTGGAGCCTTGGAAGTCTGAGGAGGAGTTCTGGAAACTCTACGAGACCAGGTATATTGTGCTCTTGGACAAGGTAAGAAACTATCTCAAGAACCAGGCGGAGCGATTGAGAGAGTCCAACTTGCCTCCGAAGGCTGCCATCTTCTTCTCTGCCGGCTTCGATGCCAGTGAATGGGAGAGCGCAGGAATGCAGCGTCACAAGGTCAACGTGCCGACAGAATTCTATGCCCGTATTGCCCAAGATGTCGTCAAATTGGCCGCTGAAGACGGACTTCACGTTGACGGTCGAGTTATCAGCGTGCTAGAAGGCGGCTACAGCGATCGAGCTTTGTGCTCTGGTATCCTAAGTCATCTCAGTGGACTCGCTGGAGATCAAACCTACGCTCAAGAGCCAGACAATGTTGGCCGCCTTGGTGTCGAAATGGGACAGAAGATTGGATCCCTTTCAGGTGAAATGTCATACAGTTTCGAGCAAAAGCCGTCATTGGACTCTGTTCATGCTTACGACCCATCATGGTGGTCGCCATCCCATCTGGATGAGCTCGAGGCTTTGATGGAGGTCCCAAATGGTCCAGCCAAGAAGCCACAGAGCGCTACCCTCCCAACCTACTTCTCGCCAACACAGGCATCCACGGCTAAGGTCTCAGATCCCATCAAGATGCGACGTAGTTTGTCCAACTTGGGTGCGTCTATGACCAGGCCTCCATCACCACCCCCGCCAGAAGTTCCTTGGACCATTGCAGCCCATGAGCTCAGCAAGCTCCTGATTCCCTCTACTCGTCAAACCGATAGCTGCAGGGCTGAGGAACTGAATGCAGAGGCAAGCAAGGCGAGACGAGATCGCCAATCAATAATCATGGGCATCGACCCCAACCCTCCTGCTGCCTCTTCTTCGCGTCCAACATCGCGCATGTCTCTGCGTGAGAGGAGAGCCAAGGCAGCACCTACACCCGAGCCAACCTCTGAAAAGGCGTCCACAAGCCGCAGAAGAACCATGGGTGCTGCCCCTATCTCTTCGGACAAGGTTAGTCATATACTATCATGCAACGAAGCAAAGCTAACTTCTGCAAAGGCGGCTGCGCGCGGTGTCCCCTCGAGGACCAACAGTGGTGAGCCGGCAGTGAGGAGGACCAGTCGTCGTCTTAGTGAGATCCCGGCATCCCTCACAACAAGAGATGTATCGCCGGGTGAAGCAGATCGGCCTGAGGTAGTAGAACACGCTCGTACGGTCCCCAACTCGCCCATGGCTACGAAATCAGTTGCCAGCACCAATCCTCCAGTCAAGAAGGCAAGAACTTCTACCGCCCCTCGCAAGGAGCCTGCACCAAGAGCGCCTCGCGGTACCAAGAAAGCTACTACTACCGCTGGCCCTTCGCGACCTGCCACAGCTACACAGAAAGCCAAGTCGCCAGCCAAGGCTTCGAAGAAGGACGGTACATCTAGCACGGGTGGCGATGATATTGACAGCATCACCTCTGGTATGAAGAAGATTCGTATCAACTTGATTACCCAGTCTCAGAAGGAAGCCAAAGAGCGAGCTCGCCTTGAAGCTGAGAAAGCCAAGGGCAAAGAATCTTCTATCACATATAAGCCTGTCACAGCATCTTCCAGTACTGAGCATCCGTCATCAGCCACTGACCATGGCCAGACCTCCGTCAGTGCTTCCGTCGAGGCGCAAGATATCTCTCCTACCCAACCTGCACCAGGCAATGCCCGCATCCCTTCGCCACCTACCACTGCCTCTTCCAGCAGAATCATGTCTCCCTCACAAGAGCAATACGCTTTTGAATCCACTGCGCAAGTGACTCAGCTGATGTCTCCTCCTCTGAGTTCTCCTGCCATCCCCTCTGTTTCCGTACACCCTAGCACGGATGCAGATGACATCTTTGTTCCTTACCAGCCCGAAGGCCCTGCGCCTGAGTCCGTTGCTCAGAGCGAGCCTTTGAAGTGGCTTCCACCTAACGTACCAACGCCATCTGAGCAAACGCCTGCCGCGACGCCTAGCCCGGCCAAGAAGAGCAATCTTTTCCAATACACTTCCGGCGGTATCCCATTTGCCCCTCGCCCGGGACAGGGACCAAGTGAGCTCAAGCTTGCGGAGCAGGGTGTTAAGCCAGAGCCAGCCCCGCCGAATCGTATTGAGGAGATCCCCGAGACGCCTCAGCATTAAAGACGTTGCTAGTTCTCTTGGACATTTGTTCTTCTGATGTATGGCGAATGCTGTCAGATCTTTTACATCACTGCTTTGGAGAGTAGGATACAAGTGGGAGATGATACCCCAAGTTTTGTTGCCATGGTGTTTATTTTTCTATCAGAGCTTTACAACACATCCTTGTCATGTATGGATGTAGTCTTCTTCTTCGCGATACCCTATTCTTCTTCCTTCTAGATCAGACCTCTTGTTGTCTTGCTCTATAGTTCTAGTCCTGTTTAATCTATGACTTTATGGCTTTCTATTCTAAACCAATAACCCCACCATATGTATCTTTTATGGGAAATTCTCACGGAACACGCTCAGAGGAACACTGACTTCCTCGACAGTAGCTCTCTTCGTTCCATCCACGCCAGAGTTAGGTGTTCTCTTGAGACACCAAACCTCCTTGATGCCCAGACTCTCAAGATAAGTGACTGTTCGGGCATAGTTGGTGGCAACCTGTGCAATACCATGACTGTCATCGCAGAAAGTGAACTTGCCTCCCAACTTGATCCATTCCTATGACTAGTTAGCACTTACTCGGGTATATTCCACATGATGAGATAGATGGTGTCAACTTACCTCGGCAACTATCCTACAAGGATAAGGTTCAGCAAGTCCCTTTCTCAATCCCGCGCTGTTAACCTCAAGCCAACCATCCTGTTCCCTCGCAAGAGCCAGATTTCGCAGAATGCGCTCCCAGACGCCCTTCCACTGCCGAACATCCCGGGCTGGATCCTCGCTCATCAACCGCACGAGATCAAAGTGCCCTACGACGCGCGGGTGCAGCTCCTTGAGCATGTCGTACTGAAGATCGTAGTAATCCTCATAGAGCGACTCTTCGGTCTTGCGGCTGCTAGCTTCACGAGCTGTGGCAAACATCTCCTTGTTGTAGTCAATGGGAGTGCTGTGAACGTAGTGCACTGAGCCGATGAAGTAATCAACGATGGGATGCTCAGCGAGTTTGCGAACGTGAGCTGCGCAGTTTGGACGGATGAACTCAGCCTCGAAGCCAATGAGGATGTGAATCTGTGAAGCATACTCGTGCTGAAGACGCTGAGCCTCCACGAGGTATGCTTCGTGACGAGGAGGGAGAGCTTCTAGAGCAGCTTGAGGATTATCGAGCTGTGGAAGGTTAGACAGTGTATGACTGATAAGCTAGATGGTGAGACGAACCTCTTCGGGGTAGAGATCACGTAGATCATAGCGAGGCATGTGCTCTGTGAAGCCAATTGTCTTGTAACCAACAGAAATAGCGTGTTTGACGATATCTTCGAGTTGGTCTTTGGCATGGCCAGGGCAGAACTCGCCAGAATGTGAGTGTAATGTAAACGCCATGATATGTTGAGTTACGTATTAGACTGCGATGAGAAGATGGATAGAAAGATAGATGGGGGAAAGATAGGAATAAACACAAATCTCAGGAGACCAATTCTTTTTAAACTGAGATTAGCATCGTCTAGGAGTCACCATGTAAAACGAGTGAGTGGTTTGGCTGAGTTTTTAAAGACTCATCAATTTCAAGACTCTTCAAACTTGCTTTGATAATTAAATCCATGGCTGAGAAGCTGGGGTCTCCACAATTCCCCAGTTTCTGGTTACTCAAATAGGCTTATTTTTCAACACATGCACGAATACTCCATCACTACTTGCCAAGATGTTTCCGAGCCTTGCAAGCCCTCGTATATTCAAGTTCATGTACCTTAACTTACAGTACAATTGCAGTGTAGATATACCAACAAGTTCACAATTCCCAACCAATCGCTTCCATCCAACGCCATGCATTCCCAAATTCAGTAACCAAGACCCATGCTGAGGGCATCACTTTCACGACTTTTCATATGTCGCGACATCCCCGTAAGAGTATACCCCAGGCGCCATACTAATGTATCGCCCAGGAACCATTCCCCCGCTCTTATCAGCACTTGTTTGCGAGACCATTGGTGGCCTCGCTGCTTTTCCTTCGTCCTGCACGATCCCGATACCGTAGCTTCGGGTTCCCGCGGCCCCCTTACTCCATCCAAGATGGAACGTCCTTCGACGAAGGCATCGCGCTAGATCGTCATCTTCCATCCATTCTGCTCCGTCTGGTAAGCGCCACCACAATGTTGAGTCTGCAAGAAGACTTGCTTGAGCGGCAATACTACCAGGGCTCTTGCTCAGAGTCCCACGAGATGCCGTCCGTAGCGAAAGGAGTCCGAATGCGAGCGTAAAGCCCAGTAGCCCGATGAGGACAAAGCTTTGCACGCTTCCTTGCATCAGACGCGGCAGAACATAATCAACCGAGGCTGGAATATCGGTTGGGGAACCATCACGAGCATGGAGCTTAGATGACAAGGGCCGCCGTATCAAGTCACTATTGATTGCCTGCGCAGCAAGGATCCCATGCAGTTGGCGGATCGCTTGAGAAACTGAATTCTGTCTCTCGGGCATCGCAATACGCTCCAAAGTTGTCTGCAACCTCGAGAGCACCAAAGTACGAAAGAATGCATCGAGTCCGTTCATGGTTTTGTTATCAGCACCAACATTATCGAGTGCTTCATAAACACTCGTGATATCCGCCGTCACATCCGAAGGCGTCTCACTCGATGCATTCACAATGGGGATAGCATTCGTGTTGATGGATAGGTCCTCAGTGCGGAATGTTGTCAAGACATCAACGTCGACAACCGATTGATTGCACATCATGACGGAAATCATACCGTCATCCGAACAGCTACCCCAAATATACTTGAGGGAGTATTTGGAAGAGAGTTGTGAGCATGAAGACGCAACAAGCGCAGTTCGAGATTGATCAGATCCGCAGATGGCCTGCTTCGTGGATCCTCCCAATGGTACACATTGCCAGTTCACGCCCTCACCTCCATAAAGAGATATCGTCTCGCAGGTGAGCTTGCCCCTTAGGCTCGGGACTGTGGCCACAAGTTCTGTGTTTGGAAGTGGCCACTCGCTTGGGTGATCGACAAGCGAAACCTCTGGGAGAGCGACATCCTCCCATGTCCATCTCGGGTACTTGGGGGTTTCCCTTAGGAGCACATTTTCGATCGTATCGCTATCGATGGCGGTGCTCAGCGATTTCGTTGTCGATACAAACTGCGACTCTGGTCGAAGCTCGAGGTTGGCCCTTTGTGCCATCTGAGAAACAGCAAACAGTCCCGCTGTAAATATTGGCATCAGCCAGCCAAGCATCGAGGTGCACTTAGCAAGGAAAACGGCCCAATCTTGGTTCTTCATGGCCTTTCCAGCTGTATGCAGGCCAAATTCGTTCATGTACGTCAGCCCCAAAGACTCCTGAAATCGGCATTTCGAGTTGGTGAGCTTCAAGAACGGGGCCAGGCGTCGGTTGTCAATATCGATTCGGGTCCAGAAGACCGCAAGAGCTGCAAAAATTATGGTTGGTAGACACGTCCAAACAATGAATATGCTATCATCGACTTCCAGGCCATTCTCATTGCCTTTCAAGTTATAAATAACACAGATTCCAACAATCAACGCAATAGATGTAACAATACTGATGAGCTTGGTTCGGGTGACTTGTGTCCATGGCTGGTATGTCCCCGTGGCCTCCTCAGGTCGGTTGGAAGGGTTCATGCCTAGGGCACCACTTCCTCCGCCATGTTGTCTAAGCTGAAACATTTCCTCGGGTCGGCGTCCGGGTTGTGTGAGTTCGGTCGTATACCATGAGCCTGCCAACCTACCAGCAACGGCATTCATATCTGCATGTCCAGTTCCAGATAGTCGCGAGAGAAATTGCTGGCTACTTGTTAGAAGCGCCGCAGTTCCGGCGGGAGAAGTAGGGTCTCGAGGCGCAATACCTCGAGGCGATGGTGCATGATACAACATGGGAAGAAGTACGCCAGAGATGATGAGGAATACGCCAACCATAGCATGTAGGACACCAAGCCTGGCTCGGAGTCTGGTAGTGCTATCGACATAGATCTCGGCGTGAAAGACGGCAGTAGAAAGAACGATCTGAGCACGCAGGAGAAGCTTGATAAGAATGGATGCAACGACAAGATGGTGGCGGTTTCGAAATGCTTTAGTTAATGCTTGAAAGCTCCCAAGGCTGGGATAGTCGAGCAGAATAGTTCGGTGAGCTTGCTTGCGGCGAGTTTCGTCAACAGTCGTTGGTCGGCGATCGAGAACAATCCATGGCATATAAAGCAATGCTTGAGCTTCGACTCGTGCCCATAGAATGGCCATGATAGAAACAACTTGGTATATGTGAGCACTTAGACGGACGAAGATCCCAACCACACAGAGTAAGGACCCTGACGATCACTCACCAACAACGGGTCCAAAAGTCCACAGACCCTTGAGGCTGCTGTCAACTTCATTATTGGAAAGCCACCACATTACTATCTCGCCAATTACAGCCAACATCATGGATGCGCCAATGAATATGCTGGTTACTCTTCGGCGCAGCCACCAAGGTCTCCAGCCATTGTTGAGGGGGACCTCTGTAGCATCTAGATTATCGGTTCCACGGCTTGCATCGCCCCACGATCCAGGTGTATGAGGCGGCGTATCAAAGTAAGGCGTCTCGAGAACCGTTTCCATCATATTTGATGCCTTCATCGATATTCGAGGGTCTGTGGCGGCTGTTGCGCCAGACATGCGCGGCGAGCTGAAGCCATCGCTGGTAGGAGAGTTAGGGAATTGCCCCCTGTGTAATGGACCTGGACTCGGCGGGTAGAAAGGACTGAGAGGAAATCCAGGACTCGAGGGACTGTTGAGAGACTGGAAACTGGCTGGACTGAGCGGACTTGAAGGGCTTCTAGGGCCAGGTGATACCCTTGCGATGGGCGGCGAGAGAAGAGGTTGAGGAATTAGACGGGCTGTAGAGTTGGTAGGCTGTGAGGAAGGATTTCGGATATAACTAAGGCCGGATGATGATGCTGTATATCTGGAGTCGTCGTAGGGACCAACAACGATCTTGTCGTGATCGGCGTCAGATGGTGGCATACCCATGGAATTCCATGGTACAGCCATGTTTTGTCACTGCAGTGACTGAAGACCTATTAGAGAGTGAGAGAGGCTAAGAGTCTAAGTTAGGCGAGAAGCCTCGAGACATGAATGATCCATAAGGTGAACCTCGAGAAGTGAGGTTATTCAGTGATTAGTAGTTGGTGATGATCAACTGTAGAGACGAACGACAGTATGTAACGAGCGTGAGGTGAGTGATCGAGAGAATCTAAGGTAAGATAATGTACAAGACAAGGAAGGAAGGAATAGATTAGGAATACATCGAGATATCAGAGGAAAGGAAAGAGCAAACGTCAAATCGGCTCGTTGTTGCCGCGCCACGCCACTCTAGATCCTTTAGACCTACAAATACAAATACTACTCTCCCCTCACTCATAAAAGTCACAGTCACAGTCACAACCTTCACGCCAGCAAATAATGCATTTATTACATACATGTTCAACTTAAGCGCCGCATTCTGGTGCTATATTGGGTCGATAGTCTCTAAATCCTCGTCCATAAACTGCTCTCAACCCCTGAAGAGGGCCCCTCACCTCCACCATCCGCGTACAAGAGCTTACATGCCATGCCCAAGAGGAGCAGCGCAATGCGACTCTAGCAGGATAGAACCAGACTAGTATTAGACAAGCTGACACTCACTGACACTAAACAGCCTGATCTGATCCTTCTCTTCTCTTCAGCTCGGCATCTCCATCTTCAACTGAATCAACCGTCCAAGGCTTACGCCATCAAACTTTTGGTCCACCGTTATAACCGCGTCGTTACCTGATCTAACTACGGTACGGTACGGTACCTGCAGACTCGCTGAGCTAGCATCGTGAAAGCAAATCATCCATCGAAACCTAGACTGGTCTGATTTCCCCTCTTCTTATTTTAGCTCACTGGCCCCCAGGCTCATAGAGGAGAAGCCGGAGTAGCCAAGCTTCGCTTCTTTGTCTAGAACTCTTAGATGCAACTGTCTCCGGCGCTTGGTCGTTTCTCAACTCCAAGAGTCCAATATAACCGTGTTATCTTTTTCTCCCACTTTCCTTTCTCTTACCATTAATAACTTTTTCGATAGTCTGCGACGCCACGCGTCAAAATCTTCAAAACGGCCCCTGAACTCTCCGGATGAACGCAATGGGTTGCTAGTATTCATCAAGTTAGTAAAAAGGAGACGAGAGGAACAAAAGAGAGCAAAAATCTCCGTAGTCTGCCCACGCAAGGTCAGAAAGCAGCTAAAAGGCCTCGACAGACAAGACAGGGAATATGATATATCATGCGAGGTGCAGGGTTTGCACATCATGAGTCTGGACTCATCTCGATAATCAACCTGGCCTGTCTTGACAAGCCTGAATCCAAGAAGAGACAAGACAATGCTCCCGAGTCCCAAGACTGAGAATCGAGTCTAATGAACCCCTGTCCCTGGCCCCCAGTCCCCGAGCGCCGCACCGTTGGCGCCGTCGCCGTAGCGTGGCCGACCGTCAGGGTTTAATGCAAGGGGAAATTACTCTTTCGACGAGTCAATCGCCACATGCGGGAAGCCCGCTGCAAATGTCTTAGAAGCTCTGTCCAAGGACGCTCATTTACACATGAAAAGTCTATTAGCGATAAAGTTGTACGTCACCAGGTATAGCTCAGCCAAGGATCATTCCATTAGACAGAGATCACGTAAAAATGGCCGTGATGAGCATGCAGACCATCTCGTCCGAGCAATCCGCGTCCAACAGACTCGGCATATCAGCCTTATCTAGACAACGATGTAACCTCTCAACACACCAAACCTGGCAAGCTGCACGCCAAAGGGGGATCACGAGCATCACGGGTAGTGACATGGCCTAAATATGTACGCGAGAATCAAGATCATACTGTAGATGATTGTCAGGTTTAATCGAGAGAACTGAAGCTACTGTAAAACGGGGCATACCGATAGATTGACTAGTCAATGTTTGGAGATATCAATACGAACATTTGTATGAGACAGGCAAGACACAGACGAGCATTCACGAGTATCCATTTCTTTCTTTAATTGGATTTCTTTGGTTTCTAACGTTTTGAAAAGTCTGAACAACACTACCGCTTCCCATCGCTCTCCTCAGAAGTGATAAAAAGGCATACAAGTCATGGACCAAGCACACCGAAAATAGTCCTGTTATATACAAGTTGACATGTATCCTATCATCCAGAACCTGCTCTCATTGTCTGCTGTCCCGTCCCGAAACGCCTGTCTAGGTAGATAGCCAAGCTTTTCACCTTCTCCCCGTTGTCCCTTGCCTCGCCGTCCCTCCTCTTACACATGGACAACTCGATTCCTCCACGACAAGATACAATAAACAATGACAAGAGAAAAGAAAGGTCAAGAGCATTAAAAAAAGGTTGGCCAGGTCGCCAGGATGGAGCCGAACGAATAAGTAAAAGGGACGTGGGGGCTCTACCCCTTTGGAGGCGTTAGGCGTGAGGGGGAAATGATGTAGGGCCGGGGCAGCCGACCTGTAAGTCTATAATGAAGAGCAAGGCTCATGCCGCATCGTCGTCTCAACATGATGATGAAGAAAGAGCATGGTGAAAGGAAACATTTCGAGTTGGGGTTGCTCATGTCGAGCGATTTTCGTAGTGACTAGCTGATCACCGCGTCGTAGTGGTAGGAGTAGTCATCACAATCCACCTGAAGGGTATCGAAGTGTTTAAAAAAAGAAAAAGGTGCACTGGTGAAAAGGTATAGATTTTTTTGGTGTATGGTTTGAGGGCGATCAGCCGTCTGGGGGTGATTTGGATCAGTTCCATCCAAGAGAGTTCTCAGCAGCAACAGGCGCAGAGATGTACGCTGTTCGTGCAGAGTTACCCATTCCACTGCGTCCGCTGCCATGGCTGTCACGGCCGCCAGGGCGAACCTGGCCTTGCTCAGCATGTGTTGCGCCATATGCTGAGAAGTCACGGCTCATCAAAGCACCTCCCATGAGAGCAGGGCTGCCGTTACCGGTGTACTGCATCTCAGAAGAACGCTGGCTGCTGCCAATGGAACTAGCACGGCGGTGGCCCTGTTGCTTCTTGCGCTTGTATCGTCGGGCGACCAAGAACATAGCAGCACCATACATGACACTGAGACCAACAGCGCCAACAGCAATACCAGCAGTGGTGGCCTTCTGCTTGGCAGACTTGTCACCCTCGCCACTGTTACCGAAGACATCGCGGTTGCCACTGTTGGCATCATCCGAGTTACCATTGTCTGTGTTGTTATCGGTGTCCGAGTCACCAAAGATATCGATCTTGGTGTTGATGACGGACGTCAGGTTACGGACGATCTCAAGATCATTGTTGTACAATGGCGAGTTGGGGGTAATGAGATCAGCCTGGAGACTGTCGATCATGTTCTCGGGATAATGGATCTTGGCGAGAGCAGTGATGTATCCCCACTGGGACTGAGTGTCAAGAGGAACAATCTTGCTAACGAGAATGCGGTCCTTGGAGAAGCCACCAGCATCAGCAAGACCCTTGGGGAGGTACTTGAAAAGCTGAGCAGCTGCGACAGTGTTGCGAGCCAGGAACTTGTAGTTGAAAGGGAACAAGAAACCCAGCTGGATGGGAACAGAACCTTCAGGGATAGGCTTGTTGGGGTCGTTAGGAAGGATAACACGGGGAATGTTAGCAGGAAGGCCGGTGGAGGTGGAGGTCTCAGTTGGCTGCGAAGGCTGGGCGGGGATAGATGTAGGCTCGAAGACAATGGTGGTGGGCAGCCAGTTGTTGGTGTTGGTGAGTGTGGCAGTAGGTCGGATGCTGGTAACAGGAACAGCAGCTGTGGGAACCAGAGTAGTAGGCTCCGGCTCAGGCTTGGTCTCGGTTTCAACAGGAGGTTGCGAAGTGGGCGCAACTGAAGGCTGCTCATCTGTGGGGGCAACAGCAGATGTCTGCTCGCCTTCGGTCGCAGGAGCGCTTTGAGTCTCAACGTCGGTAGCAGGCTTGGTGGGCTCAACGGTAGCAGTGCCGTTGGTTTCCGCATCAGTCTCGGTGGCAGGGCTGCCAGTAGGAACAGAGCCAGAAGCTGTGTCAACAGGCTTGGTGGCAGACTCGGTAGCTGGTTCAGTGGCAGGTCCAGTGGCGGGCTCAGTAGCAGGCGCTGTGGTGTTTCCTGAGGGCTCATTGGTGGGAGCTCCAGTAGGAATAGCACTTTGAGTGATGTTTGTTGGCTCCTCAGTGCCGGCACTGGTAGGCTCAGGGGCGCCAGTTGTCTGAGGCTCGCCCGTAACATTAGGGCTGGTCTCCGTTCCGTTGATAGGCTCGCTAGTAGGCTCAGGCGTAACATCGATACTAGATGTCACTTCAGGCACAGTTGTGTTAGGAGCATCAGTAGGTGCAACACTGCCAGTTTGGGGAAACTTGGTGTTGGGGTCAAGGAATGAAGTAAGATCCGGGGAACCGCTTTCAGACTTTTCAGGGACAGAAGCAGTTGTAGGAATCACAGGCGAGACAGTGACCGGGCTTGAGGCCTCAGGAACAGCAGATGTGACATCGGTAGGAACAGGAAGGATATTGGTAGGATCGGGCAGAATGCTGGTAGGGATGATCTCAGCAGGGCCAGTAGTTTCAGGCTCGGTTGAAGGAGCAGCGGAAACAGTCTGCTCAGAACCATTGGGGGAAGCAGATGTAGGCTGGCTGTCCACAGGAGCGGAAGATTCCTCAGGAGATGTGGTCTTGACATCAGGCTGGTTGGGCAAGACGGAGCTCAGAAGAGTCTCAACGGGGTCAAGGAGACCATCCTTGGAAGTCTCACCAGTATTAGGGGCAGCGGTGGTCTCGTCAGCGGGAGGGCTGAAGGTTGGGAGAGTCTGACCATCAGTCTGAGGCTTAGAGGCATCACGCTGAGGATCCTTGGTGGGTGTTCCGGTCTCCTCGGGTTGAGAGATGGACTCAGTCTGGTCAGCAGTAGGGTCCTTGGTCTTGTTGTCGGCGGGCTCAGCAAGAACCGAAGACAACAGAGTCTCGACGGGATCAAGAAGGCCCTTGCTAGTGGCAGCAGGCTTCTCCACAGCCGGGCTTGTGGTCTCCGGCTCAGCGGGCTTCGCCGTCTCGGTCTCGACGGGAGCTGGCTGAGTCTCCTTCTTGGTCTCGGTGTTGACTGGCTTAGGCTCCGTGGTCTTGGAGTCGGCAGGGTCAGCAACAACCGAAGAAACAATGCTCTCAACGGGATCCAACAGTCCTTCCTTGGTGGTTGGGACCGCAGCAGGCTTGGTCTCTTCAGGCTCAGTCTTGGGCTTCTCGGTGGTTTCAACTGCTGGCTCCTCGGTCTTGGTCTCAACAGTGGCAGGCTTAGTCTCCTTCTTAGAGTCGGAAGCAACGGGGAGCACAGATGTCAAGATGCTCTCGACCGGGTCGAGAAGGCCCTTGGTAGCACTGGCTTTCTCAGTCTTGGACTCAACTGGTTTCTCGGTCTTGGTTTCAACGACAGCGGGCTCGGTCACGGTCTCGACGGGGACAGGCGCCTCGGTCTTAGTCTCGACGACTGGCTTCTTTTCGGGAGTCTTGGCAGATGAAGATTCCTCGACAGCAGGTGCTGTGGTGGCTGCGGGCTTTGTCTCCTCCTTAGGCTTCTCGGTTGTAGCAGGTTTGGCAACGACATCGGAAGTGGCGGCAGGCTTCGTCTCCTCCTTCTTTGGTGCCTCGGTCGAAGGCTCCTTGACCGCAGCTGCTGTCGTCTTGGCGGGTTCAGCTGCTGTCTTCGATGTGACGATACCACTGGGTGCTAGGAGAATGCCAGTATCGGCTTCTGTGGGAGCGTCGGTCGAGACAGCAAGTTCGGTGGTCAGGGCCTCGCTTGTTGTTGGCTGAATGATGAGAGCTGGTGCGCTGGCACTAGGACCAGACTTCTTGAAGCCTAGAGGTAGTGTTGGGTCGAAGTTAACGCCATCCTCCTGGCTCGCTTGTTTTCGGCTGTTCTTGTCAATCAGGCTCTTGATGAACGAATCAGCAGGCTCCCGCTTTTCTATCACAGGAGCTGGTTGGTTCTCTGGGGCATTGTTCTCGACTTCCCGCTTGACTTGTCGAGGGATGTACATGCGCGGTCGGTTTGCTTCGACAACAGAGGAAGAGGCCAGAGCCAGGGCAACAATGAAGTTCTTTGCGTGCATTGTTGATACTGTTTGGTGGTTGAGACTGAGTATTTACACTGTCGAGGATGAGATTGGGTGGATGATGAGTATGCTGAACCTATTGTTAGATTGAATCCTTGGGTCTCTATTTCGCCAGACTCACTGTCAGGGATAAGTTTCAGCGAATGTACTTGACTATTAGGTCAACGAGTGTAATCTGTTTAGTCGTATTAGTTGTCATCCTGTGCCATGATCCGTTGTGTAATCCAGTGTCCGCCCTCTCCTTCACCATATTATTCCTTCACAGATGTCGAATCCAGGGATACCACAGCCATACAGCACGGAATGAAAGTCCAACTCACATATAGTTTGCGTAGAGCGTATGTATATGCGATTCCAAAATCAATTCAAAAGAGTGACTGACGAAATATCGTCAAATGTGATTCAAAACAGACGCGTGTCGTTCAGATTAGGATCCGTTACGGGATTGTTCCTCCAGGTATCGTAGTCTAGGCAGATTGTCGGTTTGGCGAGGGATGTTATTAAATCAATCGTTACGTCGACATTTGCTGATTAGATTGCTAGAACCTCCAGAGGTCCTACTGGCAGCCAGACTCCGTTCGTGGTAGGTGAAAGGAGTGTGAGGGAGTCAAAGTCGTAAACGGGTCTCGCGAGGGATCGGCTTGCAGACGCAGAAGCGCTGTCGAGAATCGAAAGTGACGGTCGACGACGCCTTTGATGCTTGTCGATTGGAGGTGAGGTCGGGTGTGGAGAGAAAACGAGGGAAGGGGAAGGAGAGTAAAGGTAGGTATGTAAGTACGAGATGTAAGAAAAGGCTGGAGAAAAGAAGGGACAGCGACAGGGCCAACGAGCGAGTGAGCAAGCAAGTACAGTCCGTACAGTAACCAAGCAGGCAATGGAAGGAAAGGAAGGAATGAAGGCGAATGGGGAGATGGGAAGGGCATGGAAACACGACAGGGACAAGGGGACGAGGATCAAGGGGGTGTGACCCAGGACCACCAACATCAACACCAAGCACCCAGCATGGGTCCACCGTCCATGTGGATGAGAGAGGGATCAGTCAGTCAGTGGGCTAGCCACTGAGTGTAGATGCAGATGTCCTCTGATGGAACTGAACTGGGACTGAGATGCACCTAACTCAACATGGATAGTGAGCGGGCACTCGTCCCTTCGTGCAACACCTAAAAACCTCCACTACCAGTCTTTTTTTTTAGCACCCGGATCATTGACTGAGCGTTGAGAATGAACCTGAACCAGAGCCAGGGCGACCAGCACGGCTTCGTGCTCCGTACTGCCATTTCAGGTGGACCTGCACCTGGACCCGGAGAGACGAACAAAGGAGAGGATACCATCCACACCAACCCCCTTGACATTGAGCGGGTACTCAAGGGCTGAGCAAATGGTACAAGAGATCAGCTGCCACTCTACAGTACAAGAAATGTACCAGGCAGTTGAGTACGAGGTATTCTCTTACCACCAAGACGCAGAATGGCTCAGTTGAGAAAATGCAGCGTCACCTCTGGGAATGCTTCAGCGCCTCCGTCTGCTATTGTTGGAATTTCTTGGGAGCTACCGTAAAGCCAATCAACCGTATTCCTCAAGGAGGCTGCATTCGCAGACGCCTTTCACCGTTGATCGCACCCGTTGAAAGTTCCTGACGGCTTCGGTCAGAGGCGCCAAAGACTGCTCGAACCCCTTCAAGCCTCGGACTGCCAATGCACAACGAGCCACGCTACTTGCTATAGCGGGTTGGCTAGCGGCAAGTAAAGCCAGCACAACCGCCAACCTGAAATTGCGCAACTAACAGAACGGGGCTTGGTGGGTGTGCAGCTCGTGCCTGTAGGGGGTTTTGAGTCCGTGAACGAAGAGCCAGGGTGTGGCTGAGATTGCTTTGTTGCAGCGGCACACCATCGAAGAGAGAATGGTATCAATGCCTGGACACGGCACAGTTAACTCAATTCATTCTGGCTGCTGCTACTGCTACTGCTGTCAGCAATAACAAGATAAGCTACCTATAGAGTGCGAATCGGTACTCCTCTCCTCAACAATGTGCCCCATATGTTGAGCGTTGGAGAACCGGTATGCTGAAGGGCAATGGTGAGGCAGAAAGTAAACACTCAGTGACATGATTTGCCCAGCGTAGGCCATGCTACAGCGGCGTCGTTGGTGGAAATCGACGGACCATGTCGTAGCGTTGAGTCCCAAACACTGGCTCTGTCTCTCATCTGCCGGGGAGCCAGCCAGCTCAAAGCTTGTGGAATGGTAATCATTATGCAGTGATGGAGTTGATGAGTTGTGCAGGTTATGCAGAGCTGTGTGAGTTTGGAGACAAGACCAGTGCAAAGCTTGATGGAGCCCTGGGCTGCAAGGGGTAGCAGCGCTTTTGAGAGTTTTTATTGGACATGTTTGGGTTTTCCAGACAACTATGGCCTAGCTCCGTACAAATATTGACGGCCTTAGAAGCTGACACGTACAACATGCTCATCGTATTCATTTGCATTACGAGCATTACGAAAGCTTGCGTGTGCACGTTTTACATCTCCAGTCTTTTTGCTTCTCCCCTTCGTTCACACGGGAGACGTTCCGAGTTGAACGAAGAATCTGACAGGAAATGTTCCCCGTGTACAAACTCCATGAGTCAAATCGCAAGTCACAACTCAATTCCGCAATCCACATGTGGCCCTCGTGCCGAAAATCTTCAAAGGGGGCGATGTGACGGTAGTGATAGATTCAATGCATTCACTGACAACGATGATCTCGCTTATGACTTGAACCTACACGCCTTGTCGTTACATATCATCGGCAGTTCATAACTGCTTAAATCACGAACAGGGCCATTCTTGTCCAACCCAACTCATGAGCCTTATTATTCGTGGCTGGTGTTGTACAATATTTAGCCGTGGCTTCTGTTGACCAACGAAAAACTCTGGATGGTGAACGACAGCGCGTGGAAGAGGTGATGCAACCACCCAGAGAGGTTTCACACACTAGTGGAAGCACGAGACGATATGTACAAGCTTGTGTCTCCTACGATACCCTCTCAGCATGTGTGGACACGATCAAGAACAAGGTACCGATCAATGGATGATCGTGTATCGACTGCTAACCGCAATCAGCAGCCTCCCGGCGAGCGACACCTTGGTGCGTTCCCTGTTCTCCTACTGATAGTCAGGGCCCAAAAAGAGGGCCACCCCGTGGCATGGATAGCGCCGCGATCCAGGAACCGACGACAGGGGGAAAAGCCCAATTGCAACTTGAAGATCAGACAGAGAGACCCGCCCGAGCAAAGTCTTAGCAACGGCTAGCTTCGTCTCGGCAGCGCCACTTGGACCTGGGGGCCCGGGGGCTTAAGCCTTTAATCATCACGACCCTGTTCCCTACCGTTCCGTGGCATGCGAGACTGGAGACTCATTGTCGGTACCTGGCAGGCCTGGTCGACATCCAGGGCTCCGTCATAACGTGCTCAGACTCTCCCTTGTATCGATATGAGCGATTTCATACGAAAAAGAAAGTATTATTTGGGTTTGGCTTGGTCCGGATGATTGATGATAATATATCGGACACAATCAACCGGTCTTTGCAAGCCATGTCTTTGACTCGAGATTCTCCGTGTCCAAGCGAAATAACTTGACAATAGATTGTGACTGTGGCTTGACCGGGGGGCCTTATGCGTAAGGGTCAGACAACGTCCGCCATCACCTCGATTGAGTTGATGATGCCGATGAGCTTGTGCTGGTTGGTTCGCAGCGTGTTATTCTGTGCTGCAGCGAATTCCACAACTCCACGTGGGCGATGGAAAATGCAATAAATCTACGGACAGAAAAAAATGCTGTGGTTCGGTTGGTTGAGCGCCCGAGATTGCGCGTCGGTTTACTCATAATTCTTGGTATTAAATGTCTCACGCGCAAATCTCTACTGAACTGATTCTTAGTGTGCTTTCCACACATGGTTTTCTCGTGTTGTGGTTGTGATATGCAGAGATCAGTTCAATTTAGGGTTGGCCTGGTCGGGCTGAGAATAAACTCCCAGACTCCCTTCTCATCTCGGGCTGTCTAGGCTGTCAACTTCAAATGATCCTTGGTCACGGGCTCCTTTGAGGATCTACAGATGACTCCGAGATCCTTGATAAGCTTGGCTGAGGATGTTGACAGCTTGACATTCGTCTTTGAAAGAGGCAATCATCATCTTGTTTATCTCTATGGTATCTCTCTCGCCTGAGAGTCCTGGTCATCCACCCCTTTAACAACTGGCATTTATGCATAAGATCGCCCTCTTCAATTTAACTTAGAGGCCATTTGACTCTGATCTATCCGTATCTAACGTTTAGTTAATTATCTTACTCCTGTCTTTCAATGTTACCGTCGTATTTCCCACTTCGTCCCATGTCGGCCTACTTCTCGGCTGTTGGCCTTGCTCTATCCCCACAAACCTTGGGCGCGTGGTGCGCTCCCTAGGCCTATACATAGAATAACTACTGTAGGCGCCAACAAAGTTATCTAGAGTTGCATCTATGCATTCCTGTCCATATCCGTATTCTGCTATTGCATGATGGACGGAGATTGGTTCCGTGAACCTTCTTTCCGCCCTGTTGTGATATGCTCAGCCACTTTGCATTACAATTCTCTACAACTCCGTCCACCGTCTGCGGATAGAATCGATAGACTGACTGAAATTCTCCTAGCATTCACCTGAAGCAGCCAGCATCGTTAGTTTCTTTTGGCTTCATCAAAGCAGAGGTCGATCATGGGCTATTTCCAGCTCCAGAAATACGAAAGAGTGGTCCAGGGTCTCACCAGATTGGGATGTCTGTGGCCTAATCTGGCCGTAATTTAACAGGCCCTCCCCTGCATCTCAAATGAACAGCTGCCATTTTGGTGGTCGCGTTGCTTGACGCGATCTCATCTCCAGTGATTGGATTCTTTCTCCCGAGCATCCGCTCTGTTTGTTTCTACCGCTTCTTCTTGGCTAGCTTAGGCAAGGTTTGGCTTGGTAACGTTCATCGTGATGGTTTCGTTGCCAAGAGCCCTCTACGAGCTCATTTAATCTCCTTATGGACCCGGATGACCAAAACTGATTCAGACGCTTCCCAGGTTGTGGAAACTGCATCGTCTCATTACAATTTCTCCTATCAGATCGCCCGTGTAAGCGGCTTTCACCTACATGCCTCCACCATCACCACCACCGTCCAGGTTGCTTTCGCCCTACCGCTCTTGAACGGGTCCAGGCAAGCGTTGTCTTGTTGGTACGTATTGGCGGGCATCTCCCTGCCTGACCTGATGTTTATAGCCCAGTTCAGTCGGTAGCTGACTCTGCCTGAAACGAAACGAGTGTCCCTTTAAGAAACATTTGAGAGACAGCCGAGTCGGTAGCGTAATTTGCATTCACAGCAACGATCCATCCGGCTCTACCGTCCCTCCTTAAGCAAAGGCTAATGATAGGAGTGCCTCCTGAGACGAGGCCGCCAGCGGCTCGCCTCGCTAGACTCGGTGAACTATCACTTCTTGAAACAGCTGAGTCAATTCCCCAGGCTCGGTTGTTTCCTTTCAATTCCATCAAGGCGGAGAGCCTCAGTTCCTCGGCCCATCCTTGTTTCTTCAGCTCGTGACATAAACGCGATCCATGCTGGCATGTCAAGGATGACGCTGGATGTCACTTCATGGTGGACATATACATACCAAAAGCAAGCTGGGACATCCGATGTCATCATATTAGAATTCGTCTCTATACTATCTGCTGTGGCCCTTTGTTTGTCATTCGTCTTAGTGGTTGGTCTACAAGGCTGATCATATCCAATCACGAGGTCAAAGTCCAGCCTCTTCCTCCGACCTAACGTGGCTCGTGGTTTATAAGCCGCAGGACATTACTATGAGTATCTCCTCCAGCAAGTCGCTGTGTGCATTCATCCGGATGGCTGATACTTTTTACATGCCGGTAACTGCCCTCGCCGTGATGGTCTCGGGTTAATCGGGCTAAGGATGCGAGTGGCTTTTATATTGGCGGTCCCTCCAATCTGCTAGAGACATCCAATAACCTGCGAACTAAGACATGCATAAGTCTATCCTTTGTTCTCCATCTGGGCTGGAATGGTGTGTCGATTGAGCCTCCAGGCCATGCATTTCGAGTATCTCTGTCACATTCGCGAACAGGGCGATACGTTTATGAGGAAGTGATCGAAAGCAAAACAAGCCACGAGGCAACTCTGGAATGTAACTTGGATCTTAGTTTCATATATTGTCAATCTTATGGAAACAATAATGACTCTGACTATGCTATTCATAGGTCTGTCTCTTGTCTGATCAGTCATATCGCATGGCAGGTTACTTAGCTGGTGGGTTGATGATAATACCGATTCTAGTATGTCTTTCTAGTGAAGTTTCTTTTTATACCTTCCTTGATTCAGTCATCTACTGATAGTTACTGGTCATTTTCTGTGTCTTCCCTTGAGTTGTTGTTTACGATCTTGATATTGAAAGGTCTAACAAACTGGATAAAGGACTCATAGACATGATGCTACCTGACAGAACTCGCTTAGCGCTCTCGGACTGTTAATAGCAATATACCTAGTTAACTTGAATGTCATCTCTCTCGTGTCATACCATAGTTGTCCCTAGTCTTGTATGGAGGATGCCCTCAAGCCGCCTCTTGCATTTTTCTGTTTGTAGTTTGTATACCTATGTTCCTGAATGTATGGGCTGGCACGATATGGCCTTTTCCCTTGTGTCCATGTGTTTCGTCATGGCACACAATTGCGTTATGGTTGAAATGTTTCAGCGCTCATAGTTTTCGAGAGGTTGATGCATAATCAGATAGAATCACACATACAGGATGATATATATATACCATATTCTGTTTATGAATATAATCCACTAGTACTACAAAGCGGTAAAGAATACTCGCTTATATCTAATGTTGTAGTTAAACCGATGCCATCGATCCGGATTCTACCATGCATATAGGGTAGGTGAAGCGAGAAGGGACTTTCAGTGTTCAAAACGCGGCACCAGGCAGTGTAAGAATGTCTGCCGGTAGATCTTGCATGTTCCTATGTGTTTAGCCTTGTATTTTATGAGGAAGAGGGTGAGTATATGAGGCCTTTATACTGGCCTCCACGGTTTACTATGATCACATTCTTTCAATCTTCCTAGTTTGATTTTGTAAGATATGATGAATACTGTACGGAGAGATGGACAACTATAAAATCGGGTCCTTTGTTTTCTTATCGTGTCCAAAGCAAGAATCCAACATGCTCTTATGCTTTAACCGTGATGCAACTTTATACATGTAGTTGAACGTTAATACTCGTGATCGTATGCTCTCCGGATCTACCGATCTTAACGGGCCTCCGTCCCGGCGACGGCCGGCCCCACCAACCACTCATGCCACTTTATTCTGGGTGATCTGGCGTCTTATTTGTGCAATTAGACCCCCCGCTGCTTCAGGACTCCCAGGGTTTCTTGCTGTAACTGGTTAGTTGCGCCCAGAAGCTCGTTCGATAGAGGTCCCTGCTGGAATTTATCTACTATCATGAGCCATCAACTCAAGCCTTTGGAGGATTAATCTCCATCTCACTCTTTTAACTTCACCACTTAATCATGGCTCGTCGACAGCATTTAACGCTGACCTTTATTCTGGTCCTTGGAGTATTCTTTACCTTATCCTATTTCTTCTCCGGACCCTCGCGCAGTATTCTTCCTAAATACCAAAATGATGTTGAACTGCCCCTGAAAGAAGCCCCTCGATCTGAGTTCGCTGCTGACCTCGGCGCTCTGCCTGCTGGTCTTCTCGATGGCAACTCTATTGCGCCCAAGCTCGAGAACGCGACGTTGAAGTATGTTGATAGACTTTCCTTTCACGAGTAAAAGCACCACTAACACGGCTTCACAGGGCTGAACTTGGCCACGCGACGTGGAAGTTTCTCCATACAATGATGGCACGATTCCCTGATAAGCCAACCAAGGACGATCGCATGGCCCTCGAGACCTTCATGCACCTATTCGCCCGACTCTATCCTTGCGGCCAGTGTGCGGCGCATTTCCAAAAGCTTCTTGCCCAGTATCCGCCACAGACCAGCAGCCGCAACGCAGCGGCTGGATGGCTGTGCTTCGCCCACAACATTGTCAACGAGAGGGTGCACAAGCCTCTCTTCGACTGCGAAAATATTGGCGACTTCTACGACTGTGGCTGTGGTGACAAGGACAAGAAGGAGGGTGGTGCGGAAACCACAGCAGCTGCCCAGGCTGCGGGACCAGATCAAGAGCTGCACAAGCATTGAAGAGCTAGAACATAAAAATCCACATTAATGTACAAGTATTTCAGAGGGAGGACCACGTATGTGCTGGCTTTGGCTGGTCCAGCTTGTTCATGCTTGATATACCACAATTCCTCCAAACTCCTGCACGCGTAACTATCATAGGCGAAGAAATAGACAAATAAACACATAAAAAACAATAAAAAGTCCCATAAGATCATACTAATACATGCATCAAGACTTCGGAGTGTGTTAGAGTCAATCCCCATCTCCATACAGAAGATGGGTCACGTGAACTATCACATGACCTAATAGCTGGCTGTTCGGCGCGGCTGCGCGTTCAGAGCTGCCTTGAGCTTCACTTGAGCTCCAGCCTTCCCCGAGCAGCGAGCAACGACCACGAACCATTACGAAGCACGACTCCGAAACGATCGATCAACCAATACCTTTGAAACATCCAGAAAACACCACCAAATTGTCATAATGGAGTTCGGCAACGCTGGAGTATTGAACGAGGGTGCGTTGGAACTCTTTCGTCATAGCTTGGCCTTGTCGATATGGAAGCTTACAGATATCACCAGATGGTATCCATGTTGATATGGATCGCCTGAAGAAGGGAGAGGTCAAGTAAGTATTGAATGGTACCTCCTGTCATTAAGCGCAGCTTGCTAACATGTTCAAAGCCTGGGAACCTCGATGTACGAGCCTCCCTAGTGATGCAAACGACATAATCTAACATATCATAGTATGGCGGTTACTTTCAAGGACGGTGTTATTCTTGGTAGGTATCTCATGGCCCGATGGAAGTGCATATAGTAACAATTATTCTTAGGTGCGGATTCGCGAACAACGACCGGTGCCTACATCGCAAACCGAGTGACAGACAAGTTGACGAGAGTACACGACACTATCTGGTGCTGCCGATCTGGTTCAGCTGCCGACACACAGGCTGTTGCCGACATTGTTCAATACCAGCTCGGGCTCTTTGCCATGACCAATGGCAAGCCCCCCATGACACAGACTGCTGCGTCAATCTTCCAGGAGATCTGCTACGCCAACAAAGACCGACTGTCGTACGTTCCGCTAACCCCATTTCAAGTCAAATCGAAACTGATGCTAATATCATCTACAGGGCTGGTCTCATCATTGCTGGTTGGGATGAGCGATTCGGTGGCCAAGTTTACTCTATTCCTCTGGGCGGTTCCCTTCACAAGCAATCTTATGCTATCGGCGGTTCAGGATCGACTTACATCTACGGTTACTGTGATGCCAACTGGCGAGAGGGCATGGAGAAGGATGATGCAGTCAACTTCGTCAAGGGAGCCTTGAGGGAGGCCATCAAGTGGGACGGTAGCTCTGGTGGTGTCATTCGTATGGTCGTCCTCACCAAGGACGGTGCCGACCGACACTTGTATCTCCCTGATACCGACTACGCGGTGCGGCACGAGTAATCGTCCTTGGTGAACAGGACAAAGTGAGGAAAGGAGAAACGACTTAGCATGAGCAGCGCTACTATGAAACCCGCCATGACAAAGGGTGTGCGAAAGGGGGAGAGGCCTTCCATGGTCACCCCTAGCTGATGCTGAGGTAAAGAACGAAGAGCATATGGTCAAACTCTTCAGAGAACAGCCAACGATAGATGCTGGAAGCGCTGTACACTAGATAATGGGAACAAGAAAACCAATACATCTACCGACCTCATTAGGAAACAAATCAGGATCCGATCCAATATGGGAGCGGAACGGGATATGCATCGGGCCGCGATCCAAGTCCAATCCCCGCAACATGTGAAGCTGCGATTAGGTTGGTAACGTGGGGTAACATTGCTTGGTTACAAGCTACTGGAATACGAGCCAACATGACGGTGCAAATTAATTCGAAACAGCCCAAATGAATCGCTTTCCAAAGCAAGGCGGACATAGATAAGTGGTGGCGGCTATCTACCTTAGATTGTTCACCGCTCTTCTAGAATGAGGCTTTCCGTGATGATCGAAATTGGTGTATCCAAGACTTACAACAGAGTGGACTCAGGGCAACAAATGAGGGACGCAGGAGTCACTATTTCAGCTGAACACTTCCATGCCATGTGCTTGAATGGCAAATGCTCCTTGGTTCAAGGTGACTGCATAAGATGCCCGTGCTTTACTCTACTGACTCTGTCTTGAATCTTATTGTATACCTGAGCGGTGAACTTTGAACTATCTTATGATTTATATCAGCCAGCAATAATAGGCATAGACGTTAATTGACGAAGATAGGGCACGTGTACATCCATGAAAATGAGAAGATCGCTACTGTAAGGAGCCTTTCCCAAGTGATCAGGGATTGTAAATTCACTCTCCTGCATAAGACTCAATCGTGAGACTGCAGCCCCAATGAGGTTGCACCCGATGTCGGTGGCCCTTTGTATATATCCGGTGTGGACCCTTGCCAGCGGAAAAAGACGCAGGAGAGCCCTACATCAAGTTTTGTTTTCGTGAAAGTTCCAGGATGGTAAAGGGATGCTGCGTGGTGAAGGTGGTGAGTCCTCGTGTTGATGACGGATTTGTATAGTTGAAACGGTCAACCTGCAGATAACCGGTATTCACCATCTTGGTTGTCCACTCAGTTTGAGAGGGCTTATCAACTCACAACTACGTACCTTCAGTCAATAACTTACCGAACGCCGAGTTGGAGGTTGTATCAAGCTGATGACTTGGATGCTGAACATTTCCTGATACATTGGTACATAGTAGTCAAGGGGAGGCATGAATCCTACGACCTACTCTGACAAACAACCTTAGGATAGACTTTGTAGGCTTTTGGCTGAGCTTAGGGACACAACTTTACTGAGCAGGACATCGACTGTATAACAAAAAAACATTATTATTCATCTTATCATACGGCTGATGAATGGAGTTGAAACTGCCAATAATTTGTCAAGAAGATCTCACCATGCATTGTCTTTTGAGTTATCGAGTTTAAGCCTCCATGCATGATAACTCTACGCAACCATACTGATTTTTATATTTCCGGAGTTGAGTTGCAGAGCCCGTACTTCCAAGAGTTTGGCCCTTGTTGAGAATATCACATCACTTGTTTGTGTCTCAAAGAGGAGAGTGATCACACCCACGTGCGTCGATCCTTGGCTCTGGGCTGTTTCTGGAATTGTGGAGGATCACTTCAGACTGACAAGATACAATGACAGTTCTTGAAGCTGGCATGGAAAAGAGAAGGGATGAAATATAGGTAGAGCGCGATGCCATTGTTTTGTACATATCTGAATCTTGCCCTTTTAAAGGTAACAAAGCCTGCTGTCGTTGTCAATCCCCCTGATCTACAATCACTAGTATTTGTTTAGGAAGGTAAGGTCCTACAAGTAATGAGTGGAAGACTCCTTCCTTCGTATCTTTGGTTGGGATAGATAAGTAGAAGCGAGGTATCAGGATCATGATGAGTCAAGGAGGAAGGAAGCGCCTTGGTTGGGTTCTTTCCCTGATTCAGAGTCGACTCAACAACTTTCTGATCGTTTCACTGCTCGCCAAGAGATATTAAAAATAACTTCTCTCCTCTCCTCTTCTCCACCGACTACCTTACGCATATCGTTGTCCCCACGTTGTTGTCGATTTTCCTTTCCTACGCGGGAGGGGGTGGTTTTTGAACATAGGTCGCTGGTGGATGTTAAACAGATATCACAGTGTTTACCGCGCTGATATACTGTTATAGCCCCAGAAAATGCCTTATTTAGCCTGGCATCGTGCTATCTAATTGGAACACGGCTGATCTGTGTACAGTGCGCAATATAAGCTTTTACTGTGGATCATGTTCAAGGTTAACACAATGTTCATACATCAACATCATGTTGAGACCTCTTTTCATTTTGACCCTCTATATCATATGCCAATTACAGGGCATTTTGCCCCGTAACATACCCCTACAGCGGGCACCTTCAATGACTGT
>JAAOAR010000606.1:0-28601 GCA_013395995.1 Fusarium pseudoanthophilum | reverse complement strand
TCCGGTGCAGGTATTGGCTCCCTAACTTGAGCTGTCGCAAGTGTCGTGGATTAATTGACTTCCCCTTTATTCCATAGGATACCTTAAGTATAATTGCTATAAAAGGTTATATATATCTTAACATTTCTTTTAGGAGTGGCAACGAGAGAATTGAATTGAGAAAATGATATATAAATAAACTTATAATAAAAGTATATTTAAACCTAAAGTATCTTAACACTTCACACCGCAATCTAGACAGCGTTTAACATAAGTGGCTTGTATTGACTTATTATCTATTCGAGATCAGTTAATATTATTAAAATTATAACTTTCTATTTACTAGACAGTTAATAGGCATTCTTGAATTTTTATTCTCTTTTATATAAATTCTACAGTAAACAGTTAATTACGGTACTTGTTAACTTGAGATTTTATCTTATCTTATCATATCCATGTCAAGATAAGATATTGCAGATTAGAAACAAGCTAAGATAAGCTCTGATAAGAAACTCCAATCCGGAGCAAGTCCTCCCTCCATTGGCCATTGTTGAATACCAACCGAAAACACAGAGTGTTGAACATACTGAATGACGCACTCTCTCGGGATCCCCGCTGAGAGCCCAATGGCGCCCAGGCTCCCGCTAACCCCTCGTGCATTTACCTGACTTGCAATATTGGCAATAAACTGCATGTCTCACCCGTTTTGGCTACCTTCTAAGCGCTGAATGCTGAATTGGGTCAAGCGCTCGCAGTTTGAGCTGTAGGTATTCAGAGGGAATATCACCTCACCCACCGAGGGACAAACTAAGCGATTAAACTGATACGAAGGTATCCTAGACCAAAGCCAGGAGTTACAACCTGCGTAGCGAAATGGGATCCATAGGTGGAAAGCTATGCTCAGCTAGCCACTAACTGGGTAGTAGTAAGTAAGCACTCAGGCTATCCTGAATCAAGCTTGGGTCTAGAACACCGCGTACTTATTCTCTGTCACATACAGAGCACCTTCCAGCTTTCAGCTTGTACGTCTATGTGCATCTCGTAGCGTATGCAATGTGATATCTTGTTGCTATCCTTGTGATTGAGAGCAATGTGATAGTGAACTGCTGGGATCTCAGCCAGCCACTTTGAGTGGCGCCGCCAATGATTCATCTGCCGCCCGTGCAACGCAAACGCAGCTCCAGCTTCGATGGACCGAAGAGCAAATACTACATAAGTAGACTACGGTATTGCGACAGGATTTCTATGAAGACATAAGCAAGCAAGAAACAATTGAACACACTATCATAATTTATCCCCAAGGAAACATGGCCTCAACACTTGACCTCGCTACGGATGAGTTTCTCACTTGTGAGATTCATTCCGAGAGCACCCTCCCACTTCTGAGCTACTTCATCGCGTGCAAGAAGCAAAACAAAAATGGTTCTAGGACCCTCTTTCAGAAAGTCAAGTCAGAAATCGGAGATGCGGATCGTCCCATCCCCGACGAACCTGAGCAGTTGCAAGAGGTTCTGCTGGCTCTTATGAAAGATGGACCAGGAAAGCCTGGGGAGAAGATTCCCGGCTGCCCAACAGTGAGCGCACCCAGAAGTCGACTCTATGTTATACCCTGCTAAAAAGAAGTAGGTAACCATCGTCGGCGCTGGTGTCTCTGGCCTTTGTGCTGGCTACGAGCTGAAGAAAGCTGGGTTCAAAGTCACCATCCTCGAAGCCTCTTCAAGAGTCGGCGGACGAGTCAAGACCTTCCGCGAGCCGTCTTTCGCGCATGGCCTTCATGGTGAGGGCGGTGCCATGCGCATTCCCGCAAATCACTACTTGCTACACAAGTACATCGAAGACTTTGGTCTAAAGCCCCAGCTGTTCGACTTTGAGATGAAGAACAAATTCATCTACATCTCAGGCTATGGTGAGACGCTTACCTACGATCGCTTCAACGAGCTCCTGCAGGCAAAAGACCCCAAGCTGCTGTCCCTCTTCCCTGGTCTCCGTGAATGCGAGAAAGGCAAGACGTGTGATAAGCTGTTCACAGATGCTGTTGGAAAAGTCGTCGATGACTTTTGGGACGCCTATGATGACGCTGCAGATGAGGTCTCATTTCCCGAGAAGATCCAAGTGAAAGCTATCAAAGATGCATATGCCGCCATCACTAAGAAGTATGATAGCTACACGCTACGATCTTACTTGACTGATGAGGCAGGCTGGACTGAAGATGCTATCAATCTCTATGATCTTGGTAACGCTCATGTCGTCTTCGAAAACGGCTTCATTGAGTCGTTCAAGGATGCGTTTTTATCAAGTAACAAAGGCGGTGAGCAGGCGGGCATGAAGCAGCTTCAAGAGGGAATGGATGCTGTGCCCAACGCCTTTGTCTCTAGCGATAGAAAAGAAAGTGAGTCACTTTTGCGCCTTCGTTTACGATACACTGGACTAATATTTCACAGAATCGTTGGTGGATGACATCATCTATGGTGCCCGAGTTACCGAGATAGGTATCCATGAACAATCGGACCCCCAGATTCCACTCCAAGCTCCGGTCAAGGTGACCTACGAAGTAACAGCCAACAGCCTGAAGAAATCCATCACCTCTGACTATCTGATTCTCGCCATTCCTTACACCGCGCAGCGAACAATTGCCAAGTCCAAACCCTTTGTTCCCATGCAGGAAATGGCAGTTCGAGACGTTCGCTACGTGGAAGTCACCAAGATCCTCCTCCAGTACAAGAAGAGATGGTGGGAGGAGGTTTTCACCAAAGCGGGTCAAGGCCTGGACGGCGGTCTCGTCAGCGATCTTCCTATCCGTTACACCATGTTCCCCAAGACAAAAGACAACACCCAGTTCAAACATTCGAACCGCGGTGTTATCATGGCAGCATACACTTTCGAGCAGGATGCCACCATTCTGGGGTCCCTCTCCCCAGACCGGCGAATCCAGATCGCGGCTGAGAATCTGAACAGGATCTTCCCTGGAGCCAAGTCGCTTGACCTTCTCGAAGCTGGGGCATCTCAGGTCTTCCCAGCTGATGAACTGGCTGGTGGGAGCGCTTTCTGTTACTTCGGTCCGATGCAAAAGACCAAGTTCTTGGATACCATGCAGAAGCCTGATTGGGAGAACAGAGTATTCTTTGCCGGTGAGCAGGCGAGCTTTACTCACGGCTGGATTCAGGGTGCCTTTGAAGCTGGGCTTCGATGTGTCCAGCAGATTTGGTCTGTTGCTGTTAAGAATAAGGTACAGTGAGCAAGAGAATGTAAGGTTTACACGCGTGATCTGAGAGGAGCCAGATTCGCAAGCCCTGTCTAAGCTTAGCTAGTGAAGGAATATCCAAGTACAGTAGTGAGCCTTACAGTCTAAGCTTAAATTTTAATTATACACATTTATAGCACAGTTATTGCAAAACAAGGCAGACTGCTAGGGATGAACAAGGTGTTTAGGGCCATTGGGCTAAAAAAGATCCTGTTAGTAATCACTAAGCCCTGTTTTATAGCTACTCAGCCCCATCTAGTCAAATTACTTGACCACCACTCGAATCCTTTCTATTAAAAGGACCCCAATTCCACTTTAATTATACATGGATATCCATGTCTAAAATCTCAGATCGAAACGGAATTCCGTTTAATCTGCATCGAAGCACGGATAGTTAAGCTTCTTTGAGAACACTAGATTTATTCTGTAGACTGCTGACTGCGCACATAACTCGGCTGTGCAGATCCTTTGTTAGAAATCCTTTAATTAAAATCCTTTGCGAAAACTCCACTGCTTGCGGCAATGACAAGATCGTTTTTAAATGGGCAGATAACGAGGCTATACAGCTGAGGAGAGTGATATAAGACATCGCATCACCTCTAGCAATAAGCATTATCAGCCAACTACTTCAGCTTCATTACATTCAATCATTTACAAGACTCTACAGCCATGGCTTCTACCATAACCCGAATGGTGGCCATTGGCCTTTTACTCCTCGGTTTACCTTCCACCACTCTCGCTAAGCCGGTAGGAATCCAGCCACGCCAAAATGTCCCTGGCGACACGCCCTTCGTCAGCTTTGACGCTTGCAGTGATTCTCAACGCCAGGACATCGAGAAGGCTTGGGCCGATGTGGTCACGCTTGTCGGCGTTTCAAAACAATTTAATCCTCCCGGGACCATCGAGGCTAGAATCTTCGGAGATGACATCAACCTAAGATTTGAGGATATATCCCGTATATACAGTGAGAGCCTTCCTTCTTGTCGCAAGCTACGAACGCCACGAGCTAACTAGGAGACAGCTATTTTCCACAATATCGAGGAATTGAGTAAGAATGGTCGCAAGATGCAGATTTCTTGCCAAGATATCTACCAGGACCACAGGGGAGTAAATGACCAAGTCACATGTAAGAATGTGATTCAGTCTTCATCTGGCTCTATCGGTGCCTATGCATTCTCCACCGAGGCGACCATCGAGAAGTCTACCATTGTTCTCTGCGATCCCTTTTGGGCACCCGGTCAAGAGTTTCTGGGGGAGATAGTTGACAATCTCCGAAAGGCGCCAGAGGGGGACAGAAAGAACCCCAATCTCATGGTCGGCAAGGGTAAAATTCTGCTCCACGAGCTGACGCATCTTACCGCACTGGCAGAGACATCGACAAACGACGGTGAGTGGTTCTTGGTGCAATGATAATTAAGCTACAAATGCTGACGGAGATTCTCAAGTTGTTGTCATCGATCAACTTCTCAATGAAGACTCAAATGCCAAGGCTTATGGGATCAGAATGGTGGAAAGACTCGCCAGAAACAAGAACTGGCGCGCTCGTACTGCCAAGAATGGTAGGCAGCAAGCGACAACTTTTACAAGATTTGGCACTAAATGATTTCTCTTTACAGCTGACAGCTACGCATGGTATGCGACCGAGAAGTACTTTGAGGGCATGTTCGGCACCCCCAACGCAGCCTATGAGAAGAGAGATGAAGACGACGATGATACTTCGCCCGAGCAGCCGGCGCCTCCCGCTGGTCCCACCAAAGCACTCAATATCATCCTCGAGAACAAGCGCCACGGAGTCCCAAACGACAAAGACTTCTACGACACAATGAACTGGCTATTCTACTCCACTGACTTTGGGACTGCATCGCAATGTGCTCTGAATCCCGCTCTCGCCACTCATGCCGACGTATCTATTGCTACCTTTTCGGTCGATGCTCTGAGGGGCATCCACTTTCCTGGTGGCACATACGATGTCAAGACTCAAGATGGAGATTGTCAGTATAAGAACGATGGCACTGGAAACCCAGGAGCCTTGTGGTGTGGTGATCAGGCACATTCATGCAGGGAGCATCCGGACAGACAGAAGGTCACTTATTGCCGCGACCTTGACAAGTCTGCGCAGATTCAGCATGTACCTATGGTTGTTTGTGAGTGGTAGCCGTGGGATCTTGGTCGCAAGGGGTGCTCACTGGTAGATTGAAAACTGATGTTCGTCTGGACCTTGGAGTAAGCGGTAAGACCAGTGTAATTGTGTTTTATCTTTTATACGCCTGGTACTCTTTTTATCCTCAATGTATATTACTGTAGTGTATTTGTGAGATTGCGCAGGAGCTAAGGATATCGCGATTGCAAGAACAGAGATGTCGGGAAAACCACGGCTCAGACCCGACTGACCGTGCGTATCTTAGCGTATTTTCCCTTATCTGATGCGAGGCTAACATAAATTAGCCTCAACTTAACCAATTTAATCTGACCTTTTCAAGGTCTCTTAAACCTCATTTATTTGCTCACTTTGGTGCGAATTAGCTGAGCATCACAAGAGAGTATACGTAGATCTTGGAATCGACATATTAGGTCCTTAGTTCATATGGAAGTACTATAGACCTTGGTTTGAGCTTCCAGTGATGAGGCAACTGTGATTTAGGCCTTGTTCAGTCTCTTAGCCTCAATCTGCACCGACTCAGGAATCCACTCCTCCAAACTCTCACCCACCGGCTTCCAACCAAGAAACTTCCTCGCTCGCTTTGCCTCACCACGACTGTTCAATCCCCATGAGAGAGCCTGGAAACCCAACTTCTTCTGCGCCTCAGCAACATCAAGAACCTTGGTCTCATCGCTATCAATAATACCCTGCTTCTTAGCCTCTTTGGCAATAAGAGCAGAAATCTGGCTCCATTTGTGTTTACCGTTCTCAGCGAAGAAGTAGCCCTTTGGACCCCAGATTTCCTGTTCGTCGGACTGCTTCTCAGACGATGCGGCGCGGTCGGACAAGAGAACAAGTAGGTTGGAGAGATCATGGACGTGCACGTTGTCCCATTCTGTCTCGCCGGCGCCGATGATGGGGCCAAAGCCCTTCTCGAGAGTTGTCTCGGTCAAGCCAGGGATCTGGCGACTTCGCTGGTTGGCGGGCCCTCGGCCAGTTCCGTAGATAGTAGGAGGGCAGACGATGGCGACCTTTACTGCGCTGGGATCCTTGGCAGCTTCGTCGAGAACAATCTTGTCGACATCGCGGTGGAAAGCGGTGTCAGGAAGAGAAGTGACCTTGTCGACTCCCTCCAGATCGTTGTATGCTTGCTCGGGAAGAGGAGCTTCTCCGTAACGCTTGTTGTCCATGTCGTACCAGCAGAGAATGCCCGTGCCGCTGATGTGAATCCAGTAGCCCGGGTTTGAGCTTGAGTGGGTAGATCGCAAGCCGGCAGCGATAGCCTTGGCAGCTCCTTGGTGATCGGAGCTCTCAGCGGTATCTAAGCTCGTCAGTACTGTGAACAAGAATAACTGTGAAGCTTATACTCACGAATAACAATGTCGGCCTCAGAAGCTGCCTTCTCAATAACCTCTGAATCATCCAATGATCCGATCGCCAACTTCACATCAGGATATTCCTTCTGCACATCCTTTCCCTTATCCTCACTTCGGACAAGGATGGTGTACTTCCAATCAGGATGGGCTTTATGCAGAGCGTAGAATGCATCACCTCCAATAAAACCGGTAGTGCCAGTGCTAAGCGAGGGGTCAGCGTCAGCTTACGGTGACATTGGGAGGGATCCTTACATAAAGACGCTCTTTGTGGCCATTTTCGTAAATTCGTTTAGATTAATCGCTTAATATGAGGTTAATGGTTTTAGAGTTGTTTCTGAGAAGAGGTCAATTGAGAGGACTTATAGAATTCGATTGCTGAGATATCAAAGACGTCAAACGAAGCACAGTGACGTCATGCTGAGCAAATGGCCCCTCATAACGTTAATGGCTTGCTTAGCAATCTGTTAAGATTGTCACACAAAATGCATGCACAGACTAACAGCCCAATTTGCTGTGGATAAGGTCTTTTCCAGAAGAATGGTTAAACATTTCGGCAATAGTTAAATAAGATTGATTTTCAATCAATTTATTTTACATGACGTGCATCGAGCTCTCTTCTAGAAATTTCCTAACAGAAGATCCAAAGGCCAAGTCCGACCAGATAAACTGGTTCAATATGTCGCTTGGATCAGACCACAAACAGTGAAGGCTGGGCCTTTCGAAACCCGTCGAACGCAAAAGTGCGGTGTAACCTGAGCGAACAGGGCCGTGTGGAGCAAACACTCCGCCGATACAGATCAACCAAAGCAACAAGTTCGCATGCTCATCCCATATGTGCTCATGACGGACTTTTTCAATTTCTTTGAGAAGTTGCGCAGTGATATTGGACTTGCAAGTTAGCGAGTGTTTCCAGAGGCTGCACGCTCGACATACTGGGATTACTAAAGCGCACCAGACTTTGCAGCATAGCATTACGGAGCACATGTACGCTGCGAGGTGGCAAGCCTTGGATATCGGGCACGTATTTGGGAGAGCCTGAAGACGAGATTGGATAGATGCTGTGTGGCTGTTAATGTTCACCGTCGAGACTGGACGGCCGGTGCGTTGATAGATGTTTCTAATGCTTTGAAGAGCATGGATATCTCTGACTATATCCAAGAACTCTTGACTGAATAGATGGGATCGTACTTTGAAGCCCGGCGGCAGCTCAAAGAAGTCTGGGGCTATTGAGTCTCGCTGCCATTGGAGTTCGGTGAAGGTGGTATGGTCGACTATGCGTTTTGAGCCCACCATGATTGATGAGTTCAAGTCCTGCCTGCCAAAGAGTAAGAGGGCGTTTCCAAGCAACTGGGGTTGTCGACCAACGTACCAGAATATGGCGCGCTTGATGCCTTGAGTAAGATTCACTACGACTGGCTCACAGGCATTGAGGAGGTACTGTATTGCACCCATATGAAGCTGAACTTGGGATGTTGTGCCAAGACGTGCCTGGTCAGTCAGTACTAGTATACTTTCACACCAGCGAGAATCTCACCTCAACGCCGACTAGTAACAGTATGGCACCGATAGTTGACTCCGATACAACCTTATCGGGCATACTTATTCTTTCCCGGATATGTTGAATCGCCTGACCTCGGTATACAAGGCATTCCTTATTGATGACTCCACCATTTGCGGTGAAGGCTAAGGAGAGCATCACGGAATTTAACAGAGCGGGATCAACGAGTCCAGATCGGAACACCGATTGGAAGTTCTGAAAGCCATCCTCGATGCTGAAAACAGGCTCGGGAGCTTGACGTGCATTAACTGGGACATGTCAGTAATATGCCTTAGAGCTTATCAGAGAACTAACAGTCGTTCAATAATATCTGAAGGCGTTTGGAGTCGACGGCAAGACTTTGGAATGGATCAAGCAGACTTGCTGATAGAGAAACGGGCGATGGGATAGTGCGCTTGGTCCATTGCCTCCTGCAGATACTTCTCGTTTGTTCCAGTTCGTCTTCTATGGTTCGCACGGAAAAGTGCTGCATCGAAGCCTGTTTAAGCTGTCTCTTTTTCTGTAATGCCTGCTTCACGGCATGTGATCGAGCGAGTCGCTTGGCCGCCTTATCACTGCTCTTATCAGGCGTCCCCTGCACAGTGACGAACTGAAAGTGTGCCACTAACCATGGTCAGTAGGGGAAGGTAAGTCACTCGCTGCACAACCTACTCTTTTTCGTCTTGAATTGGGTCCTTGTAGATGTGTGAGTATGCGTTTGTGGCAATTATTATGGCGCCATCCTCTGACCTCGTCTCTCTCTGCGTCGTGTTTGTTTCACCGTAAGCTTGACGCTGCTTAGAAATCGTCCACCGCAAGATCCACCTCCCCCCTGCTGTAGATCAGCTAAACCGCCTTAGGCAACATCTCGTTTCCTATTTCGGAAGTATGTCGTTGCTGCATTGAGGACAACCTCATTTCCATATCTTGACAGGTCTACGCCTTGATAGCACGAGGTCCAAGTGTCACCGATTCAACGGAATTTGCTTCATAATATCCTCTTTTCATGGCAGATTTATCAGCTCGTAATCTTCCGATGGGTCCTTTGCAAACTCTTGTATGTCATCAGTCCGAACTGGCAGATATAAAGAGAGCCAGATGGGCGGACGGTGGAAGGATTTCACGTCAGTCAATCTTTACTATACAGCTTTGAACTCATACCAACTACAGTCTATAATCTTAAAAAAAAAACCGCCTTCAACATGTCAGAGTCGCGCCTCTTCCGACCGATGAAAATCGGCAATATTACAGTCCAACATCGCATTGGAATGGCCCCTCTTACACGCCTTAGAGCAACCATTGACCGTGTCCCCAATGCCCTTATGAAGGAATACTATGGTCAACGCGCTTCCACCCCCGGTACCCTAATCATAACTGAGGGCACTCTTGTCTCCCCTGCTGCAGGTGGAGGTTTCGCCAGGACCCCCGGAATCTGGAACCAAGAGCAAGTCACCGCCTGGAAAGAGATCACAGACGAAGTGCACAGCAAGGGCAGTTTTATCTTTGTGCAACTGTTTGCGATGGGTCGTGCTGCAACTGTCGAAGTTGCGAAAGATGAAGGAATCGACATTATCGGACCAAGTGCGATCCCGATTGAAGGCAGTCCCGCGCATCCTCGAGCGATGACCTTGGAGGAGATTCATGAAATGGCCGATGCCTTCGTTACTGCGTCGGAGAATGCTATAAAAGCCGGCTTCGACGGTGTTGAGATCCATGGAGCTAATGGCTACCTGCTCGGCCAATTCCTCCAAGACGTCAGCAACCAGCGCAACGACGAGTATGGAAGCAGCATTGAGAACAGGTCCCGTCTCATCACCGAGATATTGGAACGCGTTGTCCAGGCCATCGGCCCGGAGCGCGCCGGTATCCGTCTCAGCCCATGGAGTACCTTCCAGAGCATGCGCATGCAAGATCCAATTCCTCAGTTCACAGACATAATCAACAAGGCCAGCCGTCTGAACCTAGCCTATCTCCACTTCATCGAGTCGCGCATCTCCGGCAGTCAAGACTGTCAAGACAGCAGCGGTGAGAAACTCGACTTTGCGTATGATCTCTGGAAGGGGCCTTTTCTCGTTGCTGGCGGGTATAAACTGAAAGAAGCGGAAAGGCTCGTTGACGAAGAACATCCCGACAAGGACATCATGGTCATGTTTGGGAGAAACTTCTTGGCGAATCCGGACTTGGTGTATCGAATCAAGGAAGGCTTGGAACTGAACCCTTATGAGAGGAAGACTTTCTACAGTAGTGATGTCGAGGGTTATGTGGATTATCCCTTTGCCATCAGAAAGGATGCTGCGGTTTCTAAGTGATTTTAGATTCGTTGGAAACTTGCTGCAGGTCGCTTCTATGTGGGCATTGCACCTTGGGCCTCGCCTTGTTCTTTGATATAGCTCGTCGTCTTCTTCACTCTTTTATACTATTCAATCCCCAATAATTACTCAAAACCCAGTATGAATTGAATCTATGATTGTGTGTAATTTCTGCCCCGAGCTAAATATGCATGCGCCTTCATAGTGAACCTTGTCCCCGATGCGTGAATGGAGTCTCATTGCTACCTGAGCTTAATCTAGGGTTACCACCCTGCACATCTTGATCTGTCCCCGATGTGTTCTCAGACAGCCAACTGTAACCCCCTCTCAGGGGGCAAGAAAACAGCAAACCTTTATATAGGGTGCTAAAATAAACTTATTAAAATCTATCTTAAGTTTAGGCTATATTACCTAAGTCTTTTTATTACTTAGGATTAAGGTCCTGTGTTTTCTTTCCTCCCCTAGCCCCCCCCGTCGAAAGATCACAGTTCAGACACTTCCTCACCTAGTCCAGAAAGTTCCAACTCCATATCCAGCCTTGATTCTGTTCCAAGAATGGGTTGTCCAGAATTGAGTCACTTGGATTATATGTGATATCTCCAGTGAACAGACGACTAGCCGCTGTTTTGAATAGTTAGTATCTATGATAACTGGCGATTGAATTATTGGAAGCCTTCCAAGCTCACCTTGTTCATATTCCAAGAGGGTGTCATTCAATGAAGTGTCGGCGCATACGTTCATGTCTTGATATGCGAAGTGCATGCTTGGTGTATCAGTTATGCTACCGTTGTTCGTTGCGCGTGCTGGCTTAAAGTCAACTTTTGTCTCTGACATCAGGCCTTCTGCGGAGCATCCCCAGTCAGACACTTTGAAGTTACTTCTGCTTCGGTCTCCTTCAGGGACTTCTGGGCATGCACTACTAAAATCCCCAGCCTCTGATCTCTCATTGCCTGTTTTTGCCATCACCAGAGTAGCCAGTCTTTTCGTGATATCCAGACTCTGGGCGGCAACAATTGACTTATCCTTGAGAAGGGTCTGTACCTGTATCAACCGCCGTATCCTAGATCTTACTCCGGCCGAGTCAGGAGCCAAAGGATCGAGCGTTATCGAGATACACAGTGTCACACCCGCCGTCAGCAGGTGCAATGACACCACAGCTATGGCGTATGTCTCAGATGCTTCCAAGAGGCACGGAGTCGAAGCAGCTCTAGATATCGACAGTGAAGCTTCCTTACACTGTTGGATGGCCGCCCGAAAAGGGTCAGTCATTGAAGGGGTGCTAGTCTTTCTGAAGGATAGGAGAGGCCTATGGATCAAGATCTTCGCGTTCTCGTATGCCAGATTGAGAGAGAGCGCTTGCAGGCGCAACAGATAGTTTTCAAATTCTCGTCCAGTCCTTTCACGGCCATGCGGGGCCTGAAACTCCGATGATGGATAACCATCAAATATAAGCTTCCGAGTTAGACTTCTACGCCACTCTTGGAGACGCTTGTTTAAAGCCGCAACTTTATCGAAGAGTCCGGTGTTATTGCCCCCTCTCTTCTGATCGCCATGCCGAGTGCCGTACAACTCAAGTAACGCGGACTTGATTATAGACGAGAGCCTCGACATTGAGCACTTGTAGAGCAACAACGATGGAGCCCTCGGATGGCGTGACCATTTGGTTGACCCAGAGTACTCATCATACGCATCCAGAGGGTCTACATTGCAATCGCTATCGGAAAAGCCCAGAGGAAATCCATAAAGCATTGAGCAGAAAGTGTCGATCTCATAGACAGCCCACCAGGCCCGTTTCCGTTCTTGTATCTGCTTTTTCAGAACCTGATCGCTGGGATCTCCAGGTGAAATTTTCCGATGAAGGTTGAGTGCTTGTGCGATACGTAATCCAGAACCAGACAGTGGCCAAGCCATTTCAGGTTCGCCGTGGTACAGGTAATAGCTTGCCAGCAGAACGCAGAATTGCACCGCCTCAAGAGAACCTCTTGATACTATATCCAAGAACCTCGACTTAAGTGTATCTAGTATGTGACTTTTTAGTTGTTCCGGGTCAGTATTGTAAGACTTTAGCTTGCTTTCTTTCGCACTGATGTGATGCAAGCTGGTCGCGAAAACAGCCAAGAGGACAGCTACAAAGCCTATACCTCTCGGTGAAGCATTTGGATCCGAGGGAAAAACCGCAGTATGATCATAAAGATCCTGGAACTTGCTTCTAAAATCGTCTTGGTGAAAGACCAATATGAACCAGTGAATCCGATCGAAATAGTTGTCAACCAAGAGTGTCGCAGGTCCTATACCGGGTAACAAGGACATGAGCTCTTTCTCAGCAGCGGACAACTTGGACCTAATATTGCCTTGCCGTGGCTGGATGTCCTTAGGCCGCTCAGCGACACTTGTCTCGACAATATTCTTGGTGAAATCTTCTGCAGTGGCTTCAGATTGACTCCAAGTCTCGGATCTCAGAGCCGAGAAGTCAACACCTTTAGGTGAGGCAGAGTCATGCTGCTGGAATGCCTTCAACTGCGCGTTAGTGATGGTCTAAGCAAAGGTCAGGCTCGTGCTCTACTCACCGCTTCAACGAGCTTCACAGTGGAGCTGGAATTCCAAGCTGATTCGACAGCTGATTCAATAGTAGTTCCTGGTTCGTTTTTTACTGAACTATTCGTTGCCGCGGTTTGATCTGGCCCCATTTCATAGGGTCTCCATCTGGCACTTCCAGATGCCATGCATTCAGTATTTGCTCTTGAGCATAGGGTGCATGGACGCTCAATATCACACTATCGCATTTAGTCGACTGATCCATTTTTGAGAGGGGCGTATTTACTTTAAGCTTTTGCTTTCGACATCTCTCGCAAGCGTTGGTAACTTTGCGGCGATTGGTCTTCATTACGATCGCTGGATGCCGTGGATTGTGGAAGAGAATGTTGCGATGATCAGGCGGAAATGCTCGGAGTCACTCTTTTCCGGTCGCACAACTGCTTATAGTAATTCCGTGGCATCAATGGTCGGTCGGAGCCGGCTCATTCGGCCGAGTACCTACTATGGAAAGCTACCTATTTCCCATCTTAGCCCTAACCTTTTATGCCACGCACTTCCGTTCCCTTCTGAATGTTCTCAGTATCCTCCGGCTGAGCTGTCGGCCATGGGCTTGAACGAGACCTTAGTAGGCTGATCCGTGATGCCCCTCTTAATCGCTTCCTCCATAATCGCAACTGTAGCTGTAGCACCGATCCGTGTAACACCTAGCGACATAACGTGGAGCAAATCGTCAAGGGTGCGAACACCGCCAGCAGCTTTGATCTGAACATCCTTGCCAGATTTCTCCACCATAAGCTTCAGATGAGGAATGGTGGCACCCTTGTAATTATACATGCCGTTGGCCTGCTTGACGAAACCGTAGCCAGTTGAAGTTTTGACGAAAGCCACTCCAATGTCCGTGCAGATCTTGCAAAGGTACTCAATGTGTTGCTCATTCAAGTAGTCGTTTTCAAAAATGACCTTCAGAATAGCACCACCTTTGACAACGGCCTTATTGACCTGGCTGATCTCTTCAGCAACATATACCCAGTCACCACCGAGGACTTTGCCAATATTAACGACCATGTCGACCTCATTAGCGCCTTCGAAGGTAACAAATTCTGCTTCGAAAACCTTGACGGTAGTGCTGCTGTTTCCATGCGGAAAGCCAATGACAGGACAGACCAAGACATCACTGCCCTGGAGTACCTGCTTAGCCATGAAAGTAGCATATGGTTTGACGCAGGCTGTAGCGACGTCGTACTTTTTTGCGATGGCGAGGCCTTGGAAGATGTCGACGTCTGTCATGGTGGGGTGAAGAAGAGAGTGGTCGATCATCTTGGCAATTTGTCGAAGAGTGACTGTGATTTCGTTGGTGTTGGAACTCATGATGGCTTTGTGTATGGGTGATTTCTGTAGACTGGCTTGTTTAGAGGAGGAGGAGTGGTGATTGAATAAGATATCTGATATCTCTTTGGGGCACACACTTTATATAACAAGTTCTCCAAGTCTCAGACGATAATGCCATTGGCCGTCCTAACGGCAAGCTTCCGTTTCCCTTTACGGTAATTTGTTCCACCGGAAGTCAGAGTGGGGCATGGTAGCCGGAGCGGAGAGGCCAACGGGCATGCCTAATTAGGTATTTCCGTCGCTACACTCTACAGGCGGCAATCTGGGAGGTTAATAAAATAATAACAGACACCCTGACTTCTTAAACTAGAATGTTGTTATAAAACAGGTACTCAATCGATCTAAAACAATCTGCTTAAGAGTTCTTGTACAAAGCCTAACCTAGGGAACGAAATAAACGAAATAAAACCAGGTTTTGGACATTATGTAGATGCTCCGTCATCGTCAAAAACATGCTGCAAATGTGTCAGCCATAATCGTGTTTATCTTTTGCTTTACTTACCAACAGCGACTCCACGAGACTTTCCGCGGCTGCGTTCTTCCCTTTGTCAAATCCCCCACCCACCAGTTGGCGTTTTCTTGTCTGGCGAAATACGACATTAGCCTACGATTTGTTAGCAAGAACCAGCATAACACCGCATGATACCAGACCTGTTCGACCGTTTTCGTCGTGATGTATCTGACAACAACGACTTGAGATTCTTGACCCAGTCGAAGCGCTCTCCCAATCGCCTGCTCCTCGATAGACGGGTTCCATTGCGGCTCCAAGAGATAAATGCGGGATGCGACGGCGAGGTTCAATCTGTCAAGTAGTAAGAAACGAACATCCATTCCACTTGAAAGCTAAAATTGTAGACTCACCCTACGGCACCCGTTCCCAATGTCATAAGTAGAATGGAAGGGCCGGTATTCGACTGAAACTCCTTTAACGCTTTGGTGCGTTCAGTGAGTGTTCGTGAACCATGGATTATTCCGTGTCTGATGGAATAATGCGAAAGAAGGTTGCTGACGAGGAAAAGGGTCTTCTTCTAACAAGAAAACACGATACTATGAGAAAAACACTCAGCTTATTCCGCTTGACATCATCAATCTACAATTCTACATAATTGGATGACTTACCTCTTCTCTGTATTGTGTTGACGAACGTCATCCAAGAGACGGAGTAACTTTGAAGGATATTGGTCGACGGAGCGACCACCGCCAGTCTGCCCGCTCGTACCGGTGTTCTCCTGTCCATCTTGGATAGGCCGAACACCTGGAAGTTCGGTTTCACCATCTTGCTGACAGGCTGGACATGGGGACTTCCGCTTACGATACTGAGGCATGCAAGTGCGACAAAATAAATGACAACAGGAGAATATGAACCTGCCAGCATCGGTTTTGTCAGAGTTGTCAATAGAGTAAATCGTGACAGAGCAAATGGCGCAGATGTTGCGCTCATGTTGCTGGAGATATGCCAATGCCTCATCTGGGTCGGATGGAAGGCCTGTGACATCAAACTGTTGGTTATCAATTGATCTGCCGTTGTTGCAAAACAGACGTAGTTTGAGAATCGACTGGAGCACCACAGAGCTTACTTTCCTCTGGCTGTGTCTGCTGGTAATCATATCTAGCTGTGTTCTGCCCTCTTGAATGAGATTATTGTACTCCTGCCGTTCAGAATCAGTAAGCAAGACCTCTCGGACATACGTGACTGGACGCTTCAGTGGCAATATCTCTCGTGTTCTTCTCAGGCAGATGGTTTCAAGTAATGTTCGTAGATTCTTGAAACGGTCTCTCGAAGAGGAAGATGTTACTGGATTTGCGATGAATTTGTGGAATGTAGGAGCATGCTCAAGGACCGGCACCTTCAGGAAAGATACTAAAGCTCCAAGATCATCTATGCTGTTCTGAATGGGTGTTCCAGTCAAACACCAACGGTGCTTTGCTAAAAGGGCGGCGACGGCCTTGAATTGATTCGTTCTGCGGTTTCTAATATCGTGCGCTAAGAAAAGTCACCCATATCAGTACACAAGATGAGTAGCTTGCAGTTGTTCCCAAACCTTCATCTAAAACGATCCTGAACCAGTGAACTTTGGATAAGCTACCGCGAGATGCATCGGCCGCCAATGTGGCGTAGGTCGTGAACACTATAGACTTTTCGAACAGTAAAGGTACCTCGTTATGGCGTTGGGTACCAGTGTGTCGGTGACATGACAGACCACCAGGATAAGTATGCCTTATTAATATGTTAATTCGACCATTGAATCATGATTAACATAAAAGAAACTCACATTTGAATCTGTTCAACCCAGTTGTCGATTAAGACTAGGTTCAAAATAGTTTGTGTCTGAACTTCTTTCTTTTGTTCCTTGGACATATTGCACTTACGCGTTGATGACATCACGATCAGAGTAGCTGCTGATCGGTGATTTGAATTCGCAAATGCATTTGCCCGATATAGCGAACCTGCTATAGTTGACAAGATGACGAGGGATTTCCCTAGTCCCATGTCGTCTGCCAGGATCCCACCTTCGGCCTCTTCTTGACATGGTCGTTTTGCTCCACTAAAAACGTGCTGATAACTACTTGTTTCAGTATCAGGTCGTTGTGTCGGACATCTGTTCTTACAATGGTTCGTCCGCATCGGTGCTATTGTACCTCCAGAGGCTTAGTTCGGAGGGAACATCACCAGTTTCTCGTTTGAAGATAAAGTCGACTGCTTCCTTTTGATACCTGTAATTCAGTCAACGCGGGACCTTCTGCATGCAAGCGAATATGAATATCAGCGTACGGGAAAAGAGAACGTTTAATACGACCGTCAACTTGGATACCGTCGCGGAGATTATGGTAGGAGAGCGAACCAAGAATCTTTTCAACCGCATCTGCATTGTCGGCTTGAGGCTCTTGGTCGGAAGCCCGGTCTCTGGTTTGCACTGACTTTGGTGGTGATAAAACCAGAGTTTCAATTGATTCCTGATCCGGGTAACCCTCCATTCGAAGGAAGTGCGGGTTATAGTACTCCACGTCCGCTAGCCCGCACCGAGGGTATTGGAGATAGGTGCCAGCTTTGGAAAGAATTATACCGATAGCTTCAGCGTTCTCACGGCTCCCGTAGATATTGAGCTCTATTGGAAGCTGGGTGCCAGCTCGCATGAACCAAGAATTCGCTTCCAAAGCACCGTCCTCACTCGGGACGTATGCTAATAGACACAGTTGATGCTGAGACACGAGAGAGAGCAACAGTCTACATAATCCTTTACTCAACCGCGCAAAAGCCAAGTCGTTGTATTCCAAAGAGAAGTACTGCCCCTGCTGTACAACAGCGAAGAGCATCGAAGACTGATGCGGGAACAGCTGTTGTTCAAGCGGATTGCAGCTTAACTGTGCATTCTCCCCAATGACCTAATCGTTGGCCAGCGAAAACTGTTAGGAATCACTTGATATCTCTTTTCCTGCGCCAAGACTTACGCATCCAAAACATGTAGTCATCACTGGAGTATTTGCCCATATTTCCTCCTCGGTAGTCGACGTCGGAGCAGGACCAAAAGAGTTTCGTTCATGCTCCTCCGAGATCTGTACTCGTTTAAGCGATTTTTCTTGCATCTTTCATGTAGAAACTAAAGAATAAGCCAATGGGCTCAGTTGCCAGAGATGAAGAAGCTCGCCTAATATTCCAACCTTGACGGGCGCTTAAGTAAAGTATTTGCTGACGTCCTCCATTGAGAAGGCATTTTTACCCCGCAACAATCAGCCTCATCTATATTTAGAACTCCATGTCTTTTCAAGCTCAGACCACCCACTAAATTATGGATTTCTACGGAGTACCGCCCTACTTCTTCTGTCTGGGCTTTTCTTTTCCTTTCCTTCCTTATTTATCTCCCCCGTCTACAAATTGCTCAAGTATCATTCTCTAGTACATTTCCGACTGCCATAACTCAACTTTGTGTCAATGAATAACCCCGGCTTATCTGACTTCGAGACTGTGCTTAAGGAATTCAAGCAAAGTATTGAAAGCAACCGAGACAGGGAAAGGTTTAAGACAACTACACTAAAGACTGTGAGAGACAGTATTGCCAAGATACAGAGCCAACAGCATGCAGGTCGTCAGCTGCAGGATCTGAACCGGCTGGCGCTCTTCCTTGAGGCAGCTAAGCAGTATGGCGAGGTGGTTCATTTGTTCTGCAAAAACGATGAGATCATGTCATTTATTTGGGTATGTTACTTTCAAAAGATAAACGTTATATTTGCTCAAACTACTACAGGGGCCAATGAGAATTCTCCTAGAAGTAACCTTCTAGTTACCTATGCAAGTTTGCGAGCTGACTCGAGTGCACAGATAACTAGTTCGTCCACCCAGTGCACCAAAGCATTTGACGAGCTTGTTGGCCTATATAAAAAGGTTGGGGAGGCCATCCCTCTTCTCCAGCGGTACAAAGACTTTTTTCAAACTAGGCCATATAAGGTGAAAATTCTTGTCCTAATTTACAAGGAAATTACAACGTTCCATCAAACTGCCTTGAAATGCTTTCAGAACCTAGGCTAGTTTTTCAGTCCAACCATACAGCGTTTTAAAGACTCTAACAATGCAACTATAGGATGGGAGACACTATTTGATGCGAACTGGAAGACGATGAAGGGTGCACTACTTTCCATCGTCTCAAATATGGTTCGATATCGGGATGCCATTGAGAACCAGGCCAGTCAGTTTCAGACGACAGACTTGGAGGAGACACCCACAGAGCCAGTTTCCCAACCAGATCCTTTCAAGGAAGAGAATTACCGACCACAGCGCTTGGCCGTATGCCACTGGCTTCAGCCAATAGATCCCGCCGTAGATCAAGAGCTATTTTCTAAAATTCGAGCAGAGTTCCCCGGTACAGGAAGATGGCTACTCGATAACGAGATTTTCAAGGGATGGTATGATCTTCGATATGCTAGAATACCCCCTTTACTCTGGCTTACCGGCCTGCCCGGCGCAGGTACTCTATCTCAAGTTGCCATCAAAGAACCAGGACTGAAGTTATAACAGGAAAGACTATTCTTACGTCCCTCATAGTCGAGGAAGTACAGAAACTTACGCCAACACCACGAGTCCTCTTCTTCTACTGCAAGCAAAGCCTACCGGGGCAGAATACGTTCCTCTCACTTGCTCGGAGCTTCATTCTACAGCTACTTAACCAGGATAGAAGCTTGCTACTATATTTGTACCGCAAGCACTGTGATAGTAACGAAGCGGTTCTATCTTCAGAACCTCTAGTCAAGGAGATACTACAATTCTTACTCTCTAGCTGTAGAAGCGGCTATATCATCATTGATGGCTTGGATGAGTGTGAGAGAGAAGAACGGAAACTCATAACGCAGTGGTTCCGGAATCTGGTTGAATCGCTTCCGGAAAATGCGCCCGATCGCCTTCGCTGCCTTTTTGTAAGCCAGGACGATCGCATTGGGATCAAGGATTTACAAGGACTTGCCAAGATCAACATTGAACCCCAAGACAATAAGCAGGACGTCCTGGTTTACAGCAGAGCACAGGCTGAGGAGCTGACACGCAAGTTTGACTTCTCGGAGGAGGAATCAAGTAGGATTGCCATTCGTGTTACTGAGTCCGTGAAAGGTATGAAGCCTATTGAACTGGCAAGTCTTATTTGCTAACAGGCAGACCAGGCATATTCTTACTAGCAAAATTGATATGGATCAATTTGACAGCACAGATAAGTTTGGCTGAGGTTGAAGAGCAAGTGAATGAGTTTCCCCCGGAGATCAATCAGGCGTGAGTGTAGAGCATCTCAAATGAACTTTATGCCTGACCATATCACAGATACGAACGCATTATGGACAGAATAATTGACAAAGCGCCCCAGCAAATGAAAATAGGCGCTTTGCAGTTGCTTGGGTGGCTCGTTTGTGCCAAGCGGCCGCTAAAATGGCACGAAATACAGTCCCTAAAGTCTATCAACCTTGACCAACAGTTGGTTGATTTTGCGCGTCACAAGTTTTCAGTATCCGGGAAAGACCTTTGTGGCTCTTTGGTGGAGCAACGAGAAGACGGAACCCTTGAGCTGATCCACGTATCAGCGAAACTGTAAGTTCTGGCAGAGCCGCCCTGCCTAATAGGGATGCTAACACATGATCTTCAAACTTAGGTTCTTGATTGAAAAGAAACGTTACATAGATGTCGTTGCCAAAGAGATCGAACTCGCCGTACTTTGTATTGACTACCTCAACCTTCCAGCATTTGGTTGCGCCCCAACAGCGACAAGAATACTCAACGGAGCTTACGGGTTTCTTGACTATGCTGTTTTGAACTGGACTCGACATTTAGAAGCCGGTATCTTACACCTTGACGGTCAAAAAGACACAATTCATGAACTTGCGGAATCCTTAGAGACCTTTATCAGAATGCATTGGAGAGAACCAACTGTCAGGCTTCCGATATCCAGCGGAACTAAGAAGAGGCTTAAATGCTTCGAGGATCTGGATTTCTACGACCAACTCGAGCAATCAGTGGCCTCGTGGAAGAAACAATTACGAGTTTTAGAAGGAGTGAAGCCTGGAGAGATTGCCTTGGACCTTAGCAGCCTGGTTACTAGTATTCGAAAGGCCTTGGAGGATATAGTCACCTCCAGCCCAGACGGTTCGATACAGGAGACAATCGAAGACAAGTACGGCAACATGATCTTCAAATGTCCCCGACTGACCTGCGAATTGTTTGTCATCGGCTTTTGGACAGAAAAAGAACGAGACGAACACTTGAACAAACACATCCGACCTTATCGATGTAGAGAGGAGGGGTGCGGAGGCTCCATTTTTGGGTTTGCATCAACGCGAGAGCGGGATAAACACATCAGGGATATTCATCCCGAAGAGGGGAGTCACGATCGAGAATTTCCAACTGACGAAGACGTGGCACAAAGTATGCGAAACGAAGAGGCCACTGTAGCTCTGGGCGAAGCCCCACCGCCACTACTGGTACCAGAGTCACAGCTTGAGTCGGAGTCGGAGTCGGACTCGGACTCGGACTCGAGCTCGGCATTGGGCTTGGAGCGAGAAGTACAACGCCAACCTCGTTCGCGGAAAGGGGGCAGACCACAACATTTTGAATGCCCACATTGTCCCAAAACATACACCAAAAAGTCCAATTTCACGTCACATCTACAAAGTCATACAAATACGCGGCCCTTCAGATGTTCTCAGTGTAAAAAGGCATTCAATAGGTCGAGTGATCTTACGCGTCATAAGGAAACACACCAAGAAAAGCAACATATTTGTAGAGGCGTACTTAGAAACGGGGCCACTTGGGGCTGTGGTAAGGCCTTCGGCCGCGCAGACACCCTGAAGAATCACTATAAATCTGAGGCCGGCCAGAGATGCATTCTACCTTTCGAAGAAGAGGGGAAACAGGGATAGTGTTTCGAAAAATTAGCGTAGCCTGGTCAGTTTGAAGTCATTTACTATTCTGTATTCTCATAATCTGCGATCTGGTCTTGAACGAGAAACTCCAAGATCGCCAGCCTTCTGATCATCATGACGGTGCATGCCTCACTCCCTATATACTAGTTATATTTTCAGTATTTTTTACATTGAACATAAGGTATACTTGCCGAAATCGCATCAGACTTGTAGCGTGCCTATGGGGAGGGGGGGAATAAACGACGAGACTGGATTTGATGGTTGGTCGGACGGTTTTGGCGTAAGCTAGTCTCATGTAACCCCCTCCCCCCCGAGGGCGTGCCTGCTTAGGCCGCACAGGAGTGGCCATCAAGAGCAAACGGACTAAACGTACAATGAGGAGACGGCAGACGCTTCAAATGGCTCAGCAGCGAGTCTCATATCTCCAAAGGAAACGAGAAACAGGTAATCAAGCAGGTGCGTAAAATGATATTATTTGACATTGACGCGGTGGGGTGGGACATAGCCGTAGAATGACTGGGGTTAGGCGTGATAAACCACACCTCTATTCTTCAGATTCAGGCTTCTTACTACAGGTACTCCTGTTTATATATCTTGAATATGGGAGGGATAGATATTCTTGTTATTTCTAACTATATACAATGTGCTTTGAATTCTTATAAGTGAAGTGGATTTTAATAAGAGTGTTAATTTGAGTTAGTAGTTCCCATAGCTGAGGGCTCATATCACGCGCCTCACACACGCCAATTAACTCTCCGAGGTTCTGTAGCATGAGGTAGTGAGACATCAGTTGCAGGATAAGCCAATTACCTACAGTTTAGCTATTCGAACACCTTACCTTTTATTCAAAATCTGACGTGAGATAAGAGTCTTACCACATATTTGCTGAGCCGTAATGAGCCACCCTGCAGACTACCAATTCTCGGCCAGCTTTGATACGTCGAACTTACATCAACCCCGCTATTACGGCTCAGCGATGATGAAATGCTGCTTCTCATTCAAGCTCGATAAATTGCGAAATTGGCATTTGAGTAGCTAATGTGGCTACTATTAGTTACTCCTTGTCCACAATTGAGCCACTAGTTAGGAAGGGTCCGATAAACCTAGCACGCCGATCGAGCTCATGGTAGGCATGCCGCATCCCTCGCCTGTTAAGTGATTACTGGGTAAGTGCTGTAAATATGTGAAATCACAAGCTCTATGGCAAACACATCAAATTGTCTATATTAGCCTAAGCCCCGGAAGCACTTTTCCTAAGCTGCATAAAGCCTTGTTTACCAGCAATGAAGGTGCGGCGATTTAAGTATTATAGTTCAATTATACATATCCCTTTATTCAGGTTTAGCCATTTTATCTTAGATATTAGAGCTGAAAGTTAGCATAGAGAGTGAAATTCATCAAGGCTATTTGCGGCCAAGACTGTTTGCTAACGGCTTCTATTGTAAGGTTGTATCATGACCAATCATGTATGATTCAGGTGCACGAACGCCGCTTTTTGTGTTTGATTCACGCCGATCCTCAAAATCTGCCTTATGCTGAGCCGTAAAATTGTGATACAGGTAGACGGGATACATAGGCATTTTGAGGCCTTCTAAATTGAAAGTGCTAAGCCGAAAATGGAGAAAAGACAAGCCACTCTGCAGCTCATCAACTCTTGGCAAGGTTTGATTTGTTGAGATCCGTTATCACGGCTCAGCACTCGACCCCTCATGGACCAAACCCCTCATGGTTCAAGTGAAGAAATAGGCATTGGAGCAACCAATATGACTACTATTGGCTGCTCCTTGACCGTCACCCACAAAATCTCTTATAACGGCAGGGAGATCACCCTTGTTCAGTTTTCCCCAAGGCGCATCATGCCTGGGTAGCAAGTTTGACATCGTGTACCAATTAGATAACCACCACGCCAAAAAGCTGGTGTGAACCAAATCTTCCGACCTTTATGGATACCGACATCTCTTGTTCTTGGATTTAGTCTAGGTTTCCTTACTGTTAAAAGGCAAAAATGTATATTCCTCCACCGCCTATTGAGACCTACATCTCAACACTTAGGGCTCAAAACTTGGCATAAAGAGTAAGATTCAGTTGCATCCTCACAAATAGATGTGAGTCTGCTTTTTTTTTCCCAGTTCGGCAGCTTGTGAGACCTCCGTAGTTTCACGAAGCTCGGTAGTGCCCACACTTGAGCCAATAAAACTGGTGCACCCCTTGACGTCTAGGTACTCAGATGCATCAACCAGCTCGCTCACTGTGAGCCAGCAACATGAGGCCGATTTATTTCCAAGCGGATCCAATGCCAGCCCTTGACCCACCGACGCTACGTACCGACCTTCGTGAAATGTGCGAATCATGTTCTATTTAGCTACTCGTCTGCCCAATTCTTCTTTTTGAATGTCGGTGAGAACCAGGGTCATCAGTCAAGCGTGCTGAGCCGTAATAATGGAGAAGAGGCTTGCCACCCGCAACTCTGCAGCCTGTCACATTCTTGGCGAGTTTTTAGTTGCTGGACTACGTACGGAGTAAAGACAAAGAGGTACAGACCCCATTACTCCATACACTTTCCATTTGCGCAAGGTTCCCGATCGCTTAAATTATCCTAAGACTCCTATCTATTTTTCCCAAGTAGTATGGCTTCATAATAATCTTGACCACTCGATTAAACCACTCGCCCTGCTATGAGGCTGCTGCAAACCAAATCACATGAGCTTTTCGAAGCTCACGATATTCCTGTTCCATTTCCTTCCTATGCTATTCTGTCTCATACGTGGATATCATCCAAAGATGAAATCACATATCAAGATATGAAAACGAGAACAGGGGATATCAAGAATGGTGTATACAAGCAGAAGGGTTGGTTAAAGTTGAGATATTATTGCGGACGGGCTTTCAACGATGGCTGGGAGTGGGCTTGGATGGATACCTGCTGCATCGACAAAACCAACCCAGCTGATACTCAAGAAGCTATTAATGCGATGTTCCGATGGTACCAGAGGGCCGGTGTCTGCTATGCCCATCTTGATGATGTCGACTTTTCGAAAACCAGGGAGATCGTCTCTCTCACGGAAGACACGGACCTTGACTCCAGCATGGACTACCTTCGAGAAGCTCTCAAAGGCGATTTCATCAGGGCTAAATGGTTCACTAGAGGCTGGACACTCCAAGAGCTTCTTGCCCCCAACTACCTGATATTTGTCGACCGCGAGTGGCGCCACATGGGTACTCGAGAAGGTTGGGCTCTTGAGATCGAGAAAGCCAGTAACATCGAAGCGCGTCACCTGAATGCCTTCAGCCCGACAGACTTCACGTCTTGCTCCACAGCAATGAGATTCTCGTGGGCTTCGGGACGCGAAACGACGGTCGAAGAAGATGAGTCATATTCATTGTTGGGTCTCTTCGGTATCAGCCTGCCTCTAATCTATGGTGAGAGGGGCAGGCAGGCTTTCAATAGGCTGCAGCGTCAGCTCATCAATGTCTATCACGACGACTCGGTGTTTGCCTGGAAAGGCTCACATCCAGATCTAAGGCTAGAAGTGGGGATACTCGCTCGCTCAATAAAAGACTTTTGGGATTCTTCAAAAGTTACAAAAGGACAATATGGCAATGCCTACGCCATGACTAACCGAGGCCTGGAAATCACTTCCAAGTACTGGAGACAGCGAAGCAATCCCGAAAGCGTAATCGTACGTCTTAACTGCAGAGTTAGGCTTGCCCCTGACGTCGAGAAAGAAACCGGAATACACCTCACCCACGACGCTGTTACTGACATATACCACCGAGCGCACATTCATGAGCTCTGTGATACAGGCCAACTCGATCTTAGTGATTGGTATGAAGAACGAAGTCGCGAGCCGCTTTTCATTCAGGCCGATAACTATTTGGAGCCGGTCACATCTTCAGCTATATTCGTTGTAGAATATCCTGAGCAAATCCAGATTGTAGCAACATATGTCGCCGACTTCGGAAATTATGCCACTAATCGTGGAATACAACCTCTCAGCAATATTACGGATGGGGAGGCTACCGATGGAGTAAGAACGAAAGAGCTGTCTATTGGGCCGCAAAGCGTAGTGTTTCTTTGCATCGACCTTGAAGAAGAGGGAACCAAACTACAGTTGGATGTCATCATTAGCCTCACGGAAAACTGCTTCCCATACGTCGGGATCTTGGGAAGGGACGTGAAGACGTGGGGACGGCTGGGAGGTCCAATGAATGATGCTATGAGTAAAGCTGTATACGATGCACTAGCAGGTCATATCCATCTCACTCGCCCATCGGACTCAGAATACCCGTTGGCCGGCATGACTAGGTTGGGCAACCTGTCTATTTCTGCGAACATCCTTCCCAAGCCCCCACGAAGGAGGGCAGAAAGCCAAGGACACAACTTGGCATTGCGAGAATACGTGCTTAGAATTTCAGTTTCTCGATGTGAAAAAGATGCGCAGCGAAATACTAGACAAAGATCTGTGGATGGCGAAGGCAGCGCCGCAAAAAGACAAAGGGTAGCGTAGTAGGCGAGAGATATGTCGAGAGAAGAACTCTGTAGATGAGTCGCATGTAAGCAGTGATATAATAAGGGTGGATTGTGTAGGCTGAAGATGGCCTTATGCGCTTGACTCAGCTTTGATGTCAGGCGGGATCATATCTCGTGCCGCAAGAGTTAGTCTCTCGTTCAAATAGATCCAATCTTCATCATCAAGACTGACGTCCTTCTCAAAAGCATTTTCTTTCCCATCAGATGAAAGCCTCCGAAGCCATGCATCACGACGAGTTGAAGGAGCAATGATTACGTCCATCCACGTGGTAGATCGTTGGTTGCCCAATGTCTGGATCGTCCCAATCATCGGCGTCCGCCCACTAAACTGGAGAGTAGTGGCGTTCACCTTCACGCCTTCTCGCTTAAGCCATTGAGACGCCAAACGGTCGTCACTATAGATTATATAATCAAGCATAGAAGAAACAACCACAAGGGATAGAAGTGCGACTCCATCCCAACCTTTTTGAGCGGCGACATAGGTCATGACGAGGATCTGCAATGCCTCTAAAGCTCGTAAGGCGTAAGCATGCCAGATACCCAGCGGAGAGTGTACCGACTGGACCATGGTCTTGTTAAACATGGTATCGATGACTCCACGTGATCCGATGTATAGATACCACGTTGAGGCATTCTCATTCAGGGCCACCAACATACAGCCCGGGAGACCAGCCTCATTATTCTTAAGGTACCCATCTGGTCGCCCGACAACGATAAGGTGTCTGCTTATGCGTAAGAGAACGGCAAGGACTATTGCGATACCCGTTCCGTAGAGCCCGCAGAGAAAGCAGACAACGCTGACTCCAAGGAGCCCCAAGGGGAGGAGAACTTCGAAGATAGAGAGGAGACTAGACCAAAGACATCGGGCATGGCTCATCTTTTTCGTTGTCTCAGTGAATCGCAGAATGTGAAGCTTCTGGTAGCGACGAAATGGGCTACTGGATTTGAGAGGCTTGAAGCCTTCTTTTGGCCCAGGGATTTGTTCAACTTCCTCCGGTACCTTCTGAACGTTGACGTTGCGAAGTGCATGAGCACTAAGCATAGCGGCAACTGCTCCGTTGGCGCAAGGGAATATGCTCCCCCAGTTGACGTCCCAGACCTTTCTACGAAGGTCATTGCCAGAGGATGCACGATCCAAGAACTCTTGGCCTTGTTGAAGGAAATCGGCTACAGTTGCTATAACTCCCAGGCGAGGAAATAATGCGACAGGGACGTAACCACTTAATGCAGTTTGGCCGACCAATCTATGCGGTAGTCGGCTGCTGGAGAGATAAATAACTAGCGGTAGTAGCGCTGCCCATTCGAATATAATGGAATACGGTGATGATGCAGTCGAGAGCACTGGCGGCTCAGCGCCGAGAACACCGAAACTGGCTGGAGAATCTTGCGATTGCATAGTAGTGAAGGACACAAGGGTTGTTGAATGAACAGATGTCTTGGCACAGTAGTTCTTCGTTCTTCTCTTTATTATACTGTCAAACTCATCAGATGATCGAGGTTGAGGCTTAATATGTCAGCCCACTCTCATCAGCATCAGCACAGCCTACGGTGCGGGGTCTCGAAATGCGTCTTTGCGCAGGTGAGCAATCAGCAAAAATGGGCAGGTCGGAACTCCGATGGCCCTTATTTCCATCTCATGGCGTGATGCGACGGTTGAAAGGAATAAAAGTGTATTTAAACTCCGTCGCAATAGCCGTCTAACTCATCCTTCAGATGTATAAACACAGGAACATTGTGATTTGAATGTTACCAACATGAGTCCACCCGCTCCATCGGGTTGGGGCAGTGCTGTCGCCCGCATGTACAGGCCTAGGCAGCGGGGCCGGTCACTAAGATGTTAAGGCAATGCGTAATACTATAGCCCTTTATTTCAGCAGTGGCGTTGTTAAAATCATAGAAAATAAATTGTTTCGCAGCTCGAGGCAAGACTTGCCATGGGCACTGTTGATGACCTGTTCTCGTTGAGAGATCATGGCGCTTCAAGGTGGAGCTGAAATTCCACGCTAGGAAATTCCCATTGGTTACAGTACGCTCTAGCGCGTAATCGGGAGTGTCCTGGGTGGCCATTCATAGAATTTTGAGATATTGATAAGAGTTAATTGATTGATAATGCCATTGACTTCTGCCACTCGGTTAAATAGATCTTAGCGTTTTAGTAAAAATAATATATTA
>JAAOAR010000603.1:0-29033 GCA_013395995.1 Fusarium pseudoanthophilum | reverse complement strand
TAATAGGGTCCACAGGCGCTACTGAATTTTATAAAAATATATAGTAGCTGTAGATTGCAAGTCAAGAGAGAGATTTGCCAGTTATAGCATATAAGCAAATCAATAGTTGCCACAGATCAAAAATCGATCCAAGGTCTCATCTGATCTATATCGCAGCCAGTACCTACACATCTACGTTGAGATCTCATAACCTTCATCCAGAAACATAAGTATATGTAATTAGCACTGGCCCAGAGCGGGGATGACAGCGTAGGCTCATGCCGGTCTTGCCGCAGGCTGACCAGTCCAACAACCAATCGTATGACCAATAAGAGTGAGGCCTCATATGCAGGTTTCAGCTCCAAGGACTTTTCTGCCTACTGATTGCGGCGCTTACCTCTCCCCGCTCGGGTGACTTTCAAGCTCCCCCGCACCTCAGCCCAACATCAATCACTTCTGTCTAATCCTTCACTAAAATTGAAAGACGTTGAACCACGACTTTGCTACCATGAAGCAGATTTTGAAGCTCAAGAAGAAACTGCGGTCCTCGGACTCTGCTAATTTATCCTCGCCTCAGCCAGCGTCTGTGCCCTCAGCAGCTTCAACTAGCCAGATCGCGACCCCATCATGCCATCAATCTACTGGATCTTCTTTGACCGTACCAAGCGAGGGCTCTCCAGCTCCTACGTCAACATTCACAGCAACGAACGAGGCAGCAACTGTTTCTCCGCCTTCACCTGAACCAGAAAACGCTGTTCGGAGTGTACCTGAGCGACTGTGGAACGAAGCCTACAACATTCTCGAAGAGAAAGAACCCAAAGTCGTCAAAAGCTACCAGGAAATCTTGCAACTGGTGCAGCATGAGTGGACTGATACGACGGCTCCCGAGGAGCTCCAGGCCCTGGAACACTGCAAGACCGTCAAATCGCGCCAGATGTGGAGATTGGTCTATTCCGGCCTTGAGAAGTCGAAGCGGCAGGCTAAACTCAAGGAGAGTGTATCAAATATCATCGAGACTATCGACAATCTCAAAGGAGTAGTGGATAAGGTAGTGAAATACTCCTCTGAGGCCGCGATTGCGTGGGCGGGTGTTACTCTAGGCTTGGAGGTATGCGCCCTACAATTACCTCCAGGACAATGGCTGACAAGACTTCAGATCCTTTCCAATCCGATGAAGGAACCAGGAATCAATCGAAAAGGCATCGCCTATGTCTTGTCACGAATGGAGTGGTATTGGAACCTGGTTGAGCTGGTCCTACAGGACAACTCCAGCGCTCCATCTGCCACGTTGAGAACAAACCTGGAAACTCAAATAATCGACTTTTACAAGAAGCTTCTGTTGTTTCAGATGAAAAGCGCTTGTCTCTATTACCGCAATTGGGCAGGTGTTATTCTACGAGATGCAGTCAAGCTTGATGATTGGGCGGGAGAGCTCAACAACATCAAAGATGCAGAACGGCTCATTCAGAAGGATATTGAACAGTACGACAACCAGGATATCCGCTTGAAGCTCGGCACGATCGAAACATCTTCAGTAGACCAAGCTGAGTCGCTGGAAACTATCTGTAAGTTGCTGAGGGAGGAGGCTCGGCTTAAGGCAAAGAACGAGCAAGATGATAAAGACAGGGATTGTCTCGCCGCCTTGTTGATCACAGACCCCCGTCAGGACAAGAAACGGATTCAGAGTCAGAAGGGTGATCCACTCAACGAGTCATATGAATGGATCTTGAAGAGTGACGCCTATCAGACACTCACCGACAATTCATCAAGTCGAGTCTTATGGATCAATGGACCGCCTGGAAAAGGCAAAACGATGCTACTTTGTGGGATCATCGATGAACTCCAAAAGAGTCTAAGGCCTATCTCTTTCTTCCTTTGTCAAGCGAACGTCAAAGAAGAGGACCTGTCTAGTGATATTGCTGTCCTGAGAGGGTTGATCTATGTTCTTCTTGAACACCAACCGTCCCTCATATCGGCGATTCGCCCAAGCTATGACAAGCAAAAAGACAGGCTGTTCAACAGTATCAATAGCAGTGAGCTTCTTGGGGATATTTTAACTACCATGCTACAAGATCCGAGTCTTAATGACGCGATCTTGCTCGTGGATGCACTGGACGAGTGCACAATCAACAGGTCCAAGCTCATAAAACTCATCGCGGACCTATCTGAGTCCTGTAACACCAAGTGGATCGTCTCGAGTCGCGACTGGCCTGAGATCCAGCAAGAACTCGCAGATGCAAAGGGCTTGATCTGCCTTGACCTTGAACAAGAGCAGGAGTCGGTGTCCCAAGCTGTCAAGTCATATATTCGCAAGAAGGTGGATGATCTCGCCAAGACGACGTGGAAGAATGACTCGGAGTTGAAAGACAAGGTCTTCGATTATATGCAGTCCCATGCTGATGACACGTTCCTTTGGGTAGCATTGGTCTGCGAAAGGCTTGCCAATTCTGGTATCAGAAAGCGTTTGGTCATGGAAGAACTAGTGAAGTTTCCAACGAGCCTTGTAGCTCTTTACCAGGCTATGCTCGACCGAATAACCAATTCGCCTGAGGCTGATCGGCTCAAACAGATCTTAGCCTTGGTTTGCATTGTTTACCGCCCTCTCTCATCGGCCGAGATCCCGACACTTGTGGAATTCATGGATGATTACGATGAAGAAGATATGGAAGACGTAATAGCCTCTTGTGGTTCCTTCTTGACACTGCAGAATGGGGAGATATTCTTTGTACATCAATCAGCCAAGGAGTTTCTCCTCGATCAAGGCCACAGAATCCTCTTCCCCCATGGAATGAAAGACAAGCATGCGTATATCTTCTATCGATCGCTTGAGGGCATGGAGAAGACCCTCAGACAAGATATCTACGAACTTGGTTCGCCCGGCACCCTCAACCCGGTTGAAGTCCCAAGTCCTGACCCGTTGTGTGCTATCAAATATTCATGTGGATATTGGGTGCAGCACCTTTGCAAGTCAGAATTCGTGCAGGACCCGGACCTCTTGAGACTCAAAAGAGTATCCATATTCCTTCATTCGAAATTCACAAATTGGTTGGAGGCACTTAGCCTCTTGGGAGAGTTATCTACTGCGATTGCAAGTATACTCCTTCTGAAAACCACGCTCGTAAGCCTTGCTTTTCCCAGTATGTCGATAGACAATTGACTCGTATAGGCCGACATTCCAATGCAGGAGCTTACGGATTTTATTCATGATGCTCATCGGTTTATCTACTATCACAAACGTGCTATTGAAATCGCTCCTCTTCAGATTTACTGCTCAGCACTCATATTTAGCCCCAAGAGTAGTGTTATTCGCCAACATTTCTGCTACCAGATTCCTAAGTGGATCATTAGCAAGCCAGAGATGGGACTGCAATGGGATCATAACATACAAACAATTTATACTCGCCCTAATGCACGTCACGCCAGTTACTCCCCCGATGGCTGCTACATAGCTGTTTCATATTCTTCGGGTTTTGATCTCTACGAGACACTTTCAGGTGATTTGGTTCGTCAAGAGGAGCGCTTCGTGCCTTTTCCTGTGACAGTATACTCTCCAGATGGGCTATTTCTATGCTGTTTATGTTCTGGAAGCGTCCTTATCTTTAGTGCGTCAACGCTTGATTTGGCGCAGGAACTAGAGCATAACGCAAGGCACTGCGTCTTCCTGCCAGACGGCAACAATATTGCACTTGTATACTCCGGAGATGTTGCTGTCTTTAACTGGAAAACTGGTGAAGCACTTTCTGTTCTAAACCAGATTATCCGAGTGTCTAGCAACATAGCTGTATTGACCGCAACACACATTGTCGGGATCTCCCCAACTGCAACAGAGGTACAGATCTGGAGTATATTCAAAGGCGAGTGCAAGCATAATTTATCTTGGGACATTGGAGCGATCAATTCAGTGGCCTGCTCAGCAGATGGGCGTCAGATTGCAGCAGCCTCAACAAGCGGTATTCGCCTCTGGTACTTAGATAATACGCTAGGTTGGATCGTGAAACACGACTTGTACACTGAGGGTTACGTCTATTGTCTCGCATTCTCAGAAATTAGCCGTATGCTAATCTCAGGCTCGACTGACAACTTGATCAGAGTCTGGGATGAGACAGGAGACTGTGCTAAAGTACTCAAGGGGCACTCTCAGCCAATCATGTTTCTATCAGTATGTGGAAACCAGCTGGCATCTGGAAGCCAGGACGATACTATTAAGCTTTGGGACTTGTCTGAAATTGTTTCGGACCAACTCAGGCAGAAACAGTTATCACAGGTTCAGGCATGCGATTATTCATCTCAAGCATCTCTGGAAAGCTCTTATCCTGACGAAGGTCTTGGGGTTCACAGCCTCCTATTTTCTCCCAAGGGCAGTATGTTAGCATTGGTATCATTTGCAAAAACGCAAATCTGGGATACGACGACAGATATCTGTAAAGACATCCTTCTCTCCGGAGAGCCTTCGGGCCTTCAGGGGGTAAACTTCACACCTGATGATAAACTGATGGCGATGAAGGCGATGTACGGCAAGATCCGTGTCTGGAACACTGATGTCATGGAGCAGGTTCAATTCTCAGGTCTTGAAGATCGAGGGTCTGTGGCTATATCGGCAGATGGACGTTACATATCATCACTGTCTGTTTCCAACACTGACAAAGAAAGTGTGTTGAAAGCCTGGGACTTGACCAAATATCCACAAACACGACAGTATATTATCTCCGAGATTCTGCCCCTCGAAAGTAACAGGGGACTCTCCAGATTTATTCATTCAGAAGATCGGCAAGCCTTGGCTGTTTCTGATTCCTTTCAAAAGCTACATATCCTGCATCGGAGACTGGGAAACTGGGTCGCGGAACAACTTCTACCTCCCCGTGAAATTCCTCTGGCATTCTCCGCAGATAATTCATGGCTTTTGACCCACGATACAAAACGAACTTCGTTTTTTATGAGGGAAACGACTCACCCCTACACTGTGAAAGATCTTGGATCTCTTAAAGCAGATGCTACAACGCGTGATACACCGCCACTCGAGACGGCCTGGTGGGCAATAGCCACGCGATATGGCTTACTCGCAATTGGCGAGCCTGGAGATTTCGAGGGCACAGCGCATATTGGTTGGGGTTTGTCCCTGCAAATGGACTGGATTATGCGGGGAAATGAACGAATGCTCTGGGTACCTGCAGACTTTCGCCGGATGGCGTTGGACATTAATGCCTCGAGAGTAGCATTTGTTTGCCCTTCGGGCCACATAAAAATCATGAGGTTCAAATAGGAACTTAGTGGAACCTGATCATGATATAGTAGTAAAGCGATTCTTTAGCTGTAGACTCTGGTTCTTGATCTAAACGACCCTTTCTGCAATTATGACTATTAAATGCGAGAATCAAATACCTCTCAGCAGCCCTCATTGCCGCGAGTCCACAGGACAAACCGAGAGCATGCTGCTCGCCGAGCAGTACAGGACTGTACGCTCTTCGGTGTGGACACTCGAGTCGAACCAATTATCAATCTAGCTTGACATGATCTTATCTGATCTTGTGGATCCTTGTGAAAAATCGGCTGATGCAAATATACCAGCTAGTTGGCGCCCGCTCCACTCAAGAACAGAGGTTTTGTCGAGCAAGGGTCAGTAAACACACTGTTTGTTCACAGTGAACAATCCACCAAGAGCAGAATCCCTGTTGTGCCCCATAATGACCAGAACAGCCTATCAGGCTTGTGATCAAAAACACCGAGCCTAGCTGTCCTGCGACCGAAGCCGACGGAACGCCGACGGAGATTGATAAGACCCAGGCTAAATGGACCTAACGCGTGCTAAGAAGTAAGAACGCTCATGACACCCTCTTCGCTAAGATTTGGTCCAGTTAGACATCGCAGCGACATCGGGGGAATTCGTAGCTCGACTACCGAGCAGCGTGACTGGGATCATGTGGCGGGGCTCACGCGTAATGCCCGCTTGACCGAGAGTCTGTCTGGTTAGACTTATCAATCGAATTTTGACGCAATCTTATCAATCAGTGCGAAATCCGTCGTTCTCCCTCCATCATACCCAAATCAGCCCTGGCGAAAATGGAGGGAATTAAACCACCGCCTACAAAGCAGGGAAAGAATGAAGAGGCTCTGACCAAGTATGCCGCCTTCCTATGTGGTCTCATGCTTTTAGGTATCGCCATTCGTTGCTTGCGCAGTCTTTGTTATACATCTCCACACTCGAAAGCGTCGGCTTCATTATCGACTTATGCACGTGAGGCCTCTTTCCTGATATTCCAGTATGTTAAGATCGTCAGGCATTTGTTCAGTATTATACTCATATTCTCCGTAGACATTTACAGAGACGGCTGCCAGCCTCATGTTTTGGCCGACCTTCTTTGGGGTTCATCGTGATGATCAGCATCTATCTTATCGGCAATGTCGCTTTCTGCTCAAATATGCTCGCGATGCCTCAACTCTTGAACCATTGGGCTTCTCGATTTGGGTGGTAAGATGCACCATTCCTATATGGCATTTCATGCGAATTGATTGATGACAGGATGTGCGTTGGCAACATGGCGCTATGTGTCTTTTTTGGCCTCAAGAACACACCCTTGGGCCTCCTAGCCTCAGTTTCGCACAGCCAACTCAATATCCTACATCGTGTTGTCGGTTACACAACTGTATTCCTCCTCGCACTTCACGCCCTCGTTTACACGGTACATTTCGGCCGCCAAGGTCGCTTGATACAGTTGTTGAAGAAGGAGGACATTGAGGGCATGGGTGCAGGTATTGCGATGCTTGTCCTACTGATGGGAGTGTTCAGACACAAGCACTACGAACTGTTCTATGCTAGCCACGTCATCGGCTTTATGGCGGTTGTGCTCTTGACAGCGCTGCATAGGCCGAACTGGGCAAAGAAGATCCCAACGGTGATGCTCATCATATTTAGTATGTGGACGGTAGACCGACTCATACGGTTGAGCAAGCTACTATACAACCTCGTCAACAACTCGGCGACATTATATCCTCTTCCATACAAGGGAACACGAATAGTGCTCAGGAAGCCTGGTATGGAAGACGCCTTACCTGGGTCGCATTGCTTCCTATGGATTCCGAGGGTTCGATTATTGGAGGCTCATCCATTTACTATCGTTAGTAATGACTCTTCTGGCTTGGAACTCGTCATGAAGTCGCATAAGGGCTTCACCGAGGCTGTCGGTAGCTTTGCGAGGGTAAATCCCAGAGCGACTCCATCAACATCTATCGATGGGCCATATGGCTCACTACCAGACGTGGGCAACTACGATAAACTAATCCTTATTGCTGGTGGGAGTGGGGCTGCTTTTACATTCGGAGTCATGAACCGGATCATGATGCAGCGTGAAAAGCTTGCAATCCAGTCTATCGAGTTTGTATGGGCTGTGAAGCACGTGGGTATGTTTATGTTAAGTCCCAACTATCCAAAAAGCGTATCCGATGACTGACCAACTGTAGACCAATTAAGCTGGTTTCACCGACATTTGCGCAATATTGCAGATTCTGGATATCCCATCGGCGTCAAGGTCTACGTGACCGGGGAACGGTCTGCATCTGGGTCAGTACATGACGACAGCGATCCTTTCATATCTCCATGCGGAGGAGAAAGGGGAATTCTGCTAAGAGAGAATGCTTTCGACTATCAAACAATCTCTGAGATTGAAGACTTATGCGGGCCAATCCGTGGAGCGACTGAAGATGAGCTTAAATGTGGTCCATTTTTCGAGAAGCTAGATGCTTATGAAACAATCAGAACAGCCATAGAAGCGTCTACAAGCCATGACCGGGTGCTGGTTCTATCTTGCGGACCCAAGTCGCTCATGAATGCCGTGCAAGACTCAGTAGGTAAATCGCAGAAAAAGCGGAATATTAGAATAGATGTCCACTGTGAGGACTTTGGCGGTTGATGAAATTCCATCGAATAGACTTAGAATGCAGTTTACCTTGACGTGGGTTTTGTTCCTCTTTCCAAGGAGTTTGAGTGCCTTGCTCAAAAGGAATGCCTGATTGATCACCACGCCTAGCTAGCTTTAGGGCAATCAAGTGCTGTGAACTGATCTTCCTGTGACATGATGCAAAGTCAGGATCGTGCAGATCACAACAGCAAGAAGGGTGAAGCTCCACCGTCTATCATGACATAATCACTCATAGGCAGAAGTCGATTATATAGTCTGGAAAATAAGAATGCTACAGAGTATCCAAACGGTCGGTTCAATCGCAGACTTGAGAGTGAATTATTTACTGCCGCAGTAACAAGAGTTTCTCAGGTAGATGTGAAAGTCATGTTGTGCACATGCTCATTTGCATAAGCCGGAATAAAATCTGTAGTCCGATACCAACCTGGCTTCTGCATGTCATCCGAGATGACCTTCCCATTGATAACCAGGTTCTCGAACGTAACATTGCTGATCGTCCGTTCTTCATCATAACCGACAAAAAGGGACATGCTGGCCTTTGTCCCAGTGTACTTCAAATCACGCACCAACACATCCTTTATTCCTCGGCCCGGTGACGTGTTGTACTTGGTGTTGTACATGACACGAAAGTTGAGCAGTTGGCCAACGCGAATGTCTTCGACGCGCACGTCATCAATCACGACGTCTTGAATGAGGTTACCATCTCCTGGATTGAGTGCGATGGTTCCCTGGTAGTCGACCTGTCCCTCTCGTTGATCGAGGATGTCGATATTGCGAATAGTCAGACCTGCGATGGTCTCGGGGTCTTGGGTGTTGCCATGGGTTCCAATATTGATGGGATGCGCGACATCAGCCCACAGAATTGAGTTTTGAATGGTGATGTTGGTTGAGTTTCCGTACCATTCATCTCTGTGAGCGTAAACAGCGATACAGTCGTCTGAGTTGCGCAAGAAAACGGAGTCAATAAGAACGTTCTCGCAGCAATATACGTCCATCCCATCCCCCCATTGCACGGCGCTGAAGTCGCGCCAGTGACTAAAGGTCACGTCTTTTGACTCATAAGCTCTAGGGAGGAAGTTGATGCCGACGAGACGCTCGATCAAGACGTTTTTAGATCGGTAGACCTGCAGGGAATTTCCCTTGGGACTATACAAGAGGCCTCGCCCACGGACGGTCACATCACTTGAGTTCGTCACTGTAATGTCGGGAGCTGAAACCACTGCTCCACCGGCGACGTACAGAGTTTTGCCAGATCCGACCTCGAGGGTAGAGTTGAGATTGTGATAGCCAGGGCCGTAGTAGATGACATCCTTATCCCCCTCAGATGGAAAATTTGTATCAGGAGGGTTAGTGAAGATGTGCAAAACGTCGAAGATGTCGTCGTTGACCTGAACAATGATATCTCGCGGCTCATTCAAGGTGAAAGTGACAATGGAGCCAGACTTCTTTGGGGTGAGGTTGAGGGAGTATGGTCTGATGACGGCCTTTGAAACTCGATCTTTAAGATATCTCGCTTGAATCTCTACAGTGCTGTTAAAATCGAAATAAGCCAGTGACGAATTGTGCTTGATGGAACCGCCGGTGGTAAAGTTAACCTCGTTGAGAACAGGTTGATATGTTTCAATCCTTTCCCACTTGCCCCCGGGGACGCGAGCCTTGACCTCGAAAGAAGTTGCGACAGGAACACCTTCAGGGATAGATCAAGTCTGGAGAAAGCCCCGGGGGGTCTTTGCACCCTCAGCAATAGTGTTTTGACCAAGGAGAAGGAAGCACGCTAACTTAGTAGCAGTGCTGAGTCTCATGGTGATGTTTTTGTATTGCAGTACAGTAGAGAAGACCCAGAAAGGATATGGCGGTGATGAGGATGACAATGAGGAATTTGCTCAACTCAGACTTGGCTATGTGTGAACTTATGAGCGGGAACTCGACGTCACGAAAGAGTTAGAACAATAAGGAAGTATTCCATTACGGAGGCTAATCGGCACTGCAATTCCCCGCTTCCCCGGATTTCGAAACCTGAACTAAGATGCAATCTGCAGCTTGTCATGCTGATCTCGGAGGAACTGCCGATACCTTTCCCGGCCTCTTTATCGAGCAACAACCAAACCAGAGAGCCTGCTGTAGGCAGTAAAATAAATATCCATGAGCACCGCGATCAAGGGCTAGAAATGCCGTAAATACTCCGATAGATTATCCGTTGATTGGTTCTCAGACGCGGCGGTCTAGATGAGTTAGCAGAGCCAGCATGAATTCTTCTATTGGCCCGATTAGGATCAGAGATGCAATGCTAGAGGTAGGCCCCTTTCCAAACTAGAAAAGGCGAATTGATATCAACAAGGAATGTGTTCCATCATCCGAGGCGAAGAAAAGGGATTGGTAGGTTATTGTGGACAAATAGCGGTTATCAAACCAAGGTACTTACGAGAAATAGCTCGTAGCCTGAATATTGAAGAATATCTAGAGTATGGTCTATCAACACAGGCATTCCAAAAATCCCAATACATAAAGTAGAGGCTTTGTAAATTAGAAGTCAAGCTAACATGCACTATGCCAGATTTTGAATCAGTCCAGTTCCGTCCTAGGGAGACGTTCCACGATACACTGCAGCGAAGGACTGAACATTTTCAGCTGCTCCAGTACGAGATTTTCGCGGTCGCGAATGTGACTAAAGAGGGATCAGCGGACAGTTGGATCTATATGATTCAGGAATGACTGACAGTCTGTAGATCACTTTCGCTACGCCAATCATGTCCGAGTATGTTGCGGCAGTTGATGTCTTAGATGCCCCGGAGCAAAGGTTGGTAATTTTCTTCAATGTCTCATAATTGAACTGCCGCGAGTGGGTTCTATATTGCTTTGAGATATCCATTCAAGACATTTCAATACCAATGGTATGGCAATTCTGTGCTGGAAGACTGACAAATGGTTCTACGTGCTTGGGATAGTTCTGAAGTCTGATCATCGGGCTATGATTTCTGATCCTACGATAAAGTCTGAATGAGCAATAAATTCCAATGGTAAATCCAAGATATATACCATAACAGGTTTCGCAGCACAGAAATATTGAACGACGGTCGGCATTTAAGGTTCAGGCCCAAATAGAAACACTGTTGTTCCTGGCTAACTACCGGCACTGTCTTTGGTCTGTCAGAAAGGTATGACATAGACAGCGACGCGAAGCCTCCAAAGAAGATCGATAAACATCCAAGTTACCAATTTGGATGATCACATACCAAAAGATCAAGTTTTGAGCCTAGCGGAGCGAGTTAACTTTAATTCCCAGGGCAATATGCTGCACAACTTCCGATCTCCACAGATACCAGTACTGCCATGGCATTTGACGGGCCAATCATGCGTTTCAACTTCAGCTGCACATTTCATCAATTCGGGATGAAATGAACCACCTCCTTCCAAGACTCACGTATGGAAGAATCATTGGGAATGGCTACAATCCACTCTGGGACAACTCTGATAGCCTTTGAAAACTATAAAGCTGCTACATCTTCCCTTCTCATCACTCAATCACCAGCACTCACAATCAACACTCTACCAGCACAACCACTTCAATCGCACAGCTTCTATCAGATCATCACCATGAAGTTCTCCACCATGCTCGTTTTCCCCACCCTTGCTCTTGGAGCTGCCACGCCCAAGCTGCCGGTTTCTTCTATCGACCCTGCCTGTCTTGAGAGCATCAGCAGCGTCGCCGACTGCATCAAGAACCTTAAGCCCACCGGCGCCGCTGCTATTACTGATGTTGCAACCTGGTAAGTCTGGTACTTCTGATTATTCTATGGTATAGATCACGAACTAACAAGATATAGTCTCGCCGAAATTGTGACTGGGATCCAAAAGTGTATCCCTGGTGTCCCTGGTGGCTTGCCTTCTGGTCTTCCAACTGGTATCCCTACCGGCCTACCTGTTCCTCTCCCAACTCCTCTCCCTGGTGGCCTTCCTGGAAATGTCACCCCTGGAGTTCCTGAGGTCCCTGGTATCCCTGGACTTCCTTAAGTGCCTTCCGGCATAACAACAGCCTTGGAGACTTTTGTTCACCTGGGGGATGGACGAGCGGCGTTTGTCAACGAGATGCCCTTGAAAAGGGTATCTAGCATTTTCTTGGATATTGGTCGCGGTAATTGAGGGTTTTTGAGAGGAATCAACCTGTGGTGCATACCTTCCATAGCATCAAACTCATTGATTTGGCCATGCGCAGTAAGACTTTCGCAGTACATTGCAGTAGTGATCAGAGAAACGATAAATGACCTTGGTGATGATCAATGTGAGCCATATTGATCACCATTGTATGGGCGTAACGGATGAAATGGCGCTCTAAAGAGAAGAGAGACCAGGCCCACGAAAAAGTCCAAATCCTGTTTCCAGGCATCTCATGAGCATAAATGAAATCCTTTCGAGGTTCTGGTCCAGTTCAACACCTAAACAGTGTCCCGCATGTAGACCCTTTTTGAGAAATGCTTGAGATAAGATAGCCCGTCAACGGGTCGAGTTACTGTCTGATTCGACTCACCAAGAGTGCCCAGTCTAGCTTCAAGCGGATGGGAGCGCAGCTAGCCAATCCAACCATGTCTGAAAATTCTGTCAGCAATGAAGTTCATCGACAAGTATCAGATTCTTCAATTCGCGTAGCACCGAATGATGCAAAAGCTTCTCATTGAGTAGGCGAGAACAGTCATTGCGTCCTGCATGGACGTCACTGGCTGGCTGATATTGGCTCCACCCCGAGGCCCGGATAGTACACTCTCACCTTCAGCCATGAGAGTATCCCAGGTATCGAGGACTAGGGTCTCGATCCTACATGACAGAAATACTTAAGGCCGTTAATTATACCCTGATAGACATTTAGACCAGTATCTCCTGCTTGCTCAAGGCTATCAGGCATCCTTGAGCTTCGACGCCTAGAGTCTCTGACTAGCCCAGGTATAGTTAGCCTATCAATGTTACCCGCTGAACTGTATTTGTCATCCTCCACCTCGGCTTTTTGTTCCGTGATGTAAATGACTGACTCACTGATCTTCTGAGTTCTTTTCTGTATTCTTGGTCGATCGAATTTCTACCTTCTCTTCTCACAACTCAGCAACACAAACAACTCGACAGGTATGTCTCACCTTACCTACACTACCTACGAAGGCTATGGCGAGCGCGCCAAGAAGGACCTCTGGTACAGCCAAGCCGTCCGTGTCGGAGACATCATCGAATGTTCTGGCCAAGGTACGGTTCACCCCTAGAAATGAAAGTGAGGTTGCTGAAGTACCATCAGGCGGCTGGGACCGAGAGACAGAGAAAATCGACCCGAATGTGGTGATTCAGATAGAGAAAGCCTTCGACAACGTGGAAGCTGCTTTGAAGGCAGCAGGTAGTCGCGGTTGGGAGGATGTTTTCTTCCTAAGGTCACACCACCTACCCCTCAATAACGAGTCACTTGAGACTATGGTTCGCTGCCTCAAGAAATATTGCCCGAATCATCAGCCGACCTGGACAGCTTTGGGGGTTCCGCGCTTGGCTCTGGACGACATGCGAGTGGAGGTCGAAGTGCGGGCGCATGTCCCCAAAGACCGAGAAGAGAAATAAATTTGGTAGTTGAGGATTCTACAGATAGATCGCAAAATTTAGTATCATATCGCCCGGTGCGTAGCTTACAATACCTAGAATCCTCCATGGATGCCATTTTCGTCTCTCTTGGTTTCCAGGCTTACTGTCGTTGGGCATATGGGTAGAGACCTCTAAGATGATTGATACTCATTTCAGAAAGAGACATTGACAAGACTCACTGCTCGGCTTTCACTAGGTATTGCAACTATGGTCGATGAAGAAACATATGCTCATTACTGATGTACCTTGTTTCTACGTCTTTTGCAAGGGATTTCGTTGCTATTGACTCGTTATCGTTATCACGATATCCCGAGCTAAATCGTGCTGATCTAGTCCCAAAACGACCTAACCTGGAACTGTAGCCAATCCAGAGTGCGTCATTATAGTTGCGCACCAACAAAGATGGATGTTGGAACAAATTTAAGACTGGCAAGACTGGGGAAATGGTAGAGCAAAGTGATGTCGGCATTAATATCAAGGTCGCACCTTGTACCGTAAGGCGGCGACATATATCCTGGTAAGTAAGAATAACCCTAACCAGCTTCTGTTGGCCTCGGCATTGCCTTGGCACTTCATTGCTTGGCCTTCGGCATGTTGAATCTAGGATACGACGTTATTCTAATCGTCAAAGTCGATAGATTTCGAAACCAAGGATGATACTCTTGATTCGTCGGGCAAATCACAGAAAAGTCGATACTGTCAGTCGTACCGTGGCGAGCATCTAATTGGACCGGTTGCCAGTTTCAAACTTGGGGCTGTGAACATGAATGAGGCGGATATTGCGCTGCGTTCCACTGCGGGGAGCCCGCTCGTGATCTTGCTTTGAGGCGGCCACCAAGAGCCAAGATTGGAGCGCTTCGAGTAGCGCCCTCTAGCGCCCTTTGCGAGATCCATCAGTCATACATGCCTAGATAGCGGGGTTCAAGGTAAAATATCTCGAACATAAATACTCTCCCGCCGTTTCTCTTCTCATTCTTTTCATCTCATATACCCCTCAAAACACACAATTTCACAATGTCTCAAGGAAAGACTTTTACTCTCAGCACCGGTGCCAAGATCCCGTAAGTCAACCCGCAAGCCCATTTGAGAGGGGAGAGCTAATTGTTACCAGTCTTCTGGGTTACGGCACATGGCAGGCTTCACCTGGTGAGGTCGGTCAGGGAGTCTACGAGGCCCTCAAGGTTGGATACCGACACTTGGATCTCGCCAAGGTCTACGGAAACCAGCCTGAGATCGCCGAGGCCTTGAAGAAGTCCTTCGCTGAGATCCCTGGTCTTAAGCGCGAGGATGTCTTCATCACCTCCAAGCTCTGGAACTCGCAGCACGATCCTAAGCAGGTTGAGGCTGCTCTAGATGACTGTCTGCAGGAGCTTGGTCTTGAGTACCTTGATCTCTACCTTATCCACTTTCCCGTCTCTTTCAAGAACTCTGGTGCTCCTATTGGTCAGGATCTGTTCCCTCTCACTGGAGGAAACCAGCCTGATGGTGACGTCGTCATCGATGACAGCATCTCTATCGTCGACACATGGAAGGGTGAGTTGGCTTATCCTATCTCGGTTATTGGTGCACTCTGCTAACCTGTCTGTTTGCAGCTGTGACCGAGCTTCCCAAGTCCAAGGCCCGCGCCGTCGGTGTCTCTAACCATACCAAGGAGCACGTAGGTAATCCCCTCTTCTCATACAGAAACAAGCAACTAACGCCACCTGAAGCTCGAGGCCATCATCAAGGGCACTGGAGTCGTCCCCGCTGTCAACCAAATCGAGCGCCACCCTCTTCTGATCCAGAAGGATCTCATTGACTACTGCAAGGAGAAGAACATCCACGTTACCGCATACTCTGTAAGTTGCCGCAGAGCTCATCAAGAATTCAACGCTAATTGAAGCACAGGCTTTCGGTAACAACATGGTCAACGCTCCCCTCCTCTTCACCTACCCCGAGATCAAGGCCGTCGCCGAGCGATTGACCAAGGAGAAGGGTCAACCCGTCTCCCCCACTCAAGTCCTGTAAGTCACCATCAAAATTCCACACTGCTTCACATAGCTAACACGATTGCAGTCTCGCCTGGGCTCAGGTTGGTGGCCACAGTGTCATCCCCAAGTCTGTCACACCCAAGCGTATTGCCGAGAACTTCCAGGAGATCGATCTGTCTGAGGATGATATCCGCGAGATTGAGCAGGTCGGCAAGGAGCAGCGCCGATACAACGTTCCTTACGTCGCTAGTAAGTTCAACTTCAGAAATCGCCAACAAGTTCAGTGCTGACTTTCTCAATAGACAAGCCTCGCTGGGACGTAAACATCTTCGGCCATGAGGATGAGAAGCCTGCTACTCACCAGGTCATCATTTAGATAAAAGTAAAAGTAAAAGTAGAATTAGAAATGCTTTACTGGTTTTCTCGCACTAAGAAGAGGCATATTTCGTGACTATACTTGAGACTAGCAAGTGATTTCTGAAGATCCACACGAACATATCTACTGGATGTCAATAACCTACTACTATCTCGACCTCCAAATGACATCTAGATCACGACAATACCTCAGAGCATACGTCATTCTCGTAACCTCCCACGATGCCTCAAGGTCTTCCTTCACCACCAGCCTATCCTCAGGCGCAGAAAGAAATGTCCCCAAGGTATACGCTGGCCAATTACCCGCATATGATCTGGCCCATTCTCGGCTTCCTTGATGACTCTTGAGAATTTGTAAGAATAATCTTATCTGCCACTTATCCCTAGATACCACCGATGGCATAGTCCCTCTACTCCCATTCTCACTAATCTGCTCAAGCAGAAGAGACGCTACTATCGCATATAAATATGTTTCGTCCCTGATTTTTAAGCTGGGTATCTTTCTGACTGTATCGGAGGACAGGTAAATGGATTCTGAGTTCGGATCGCAGAGCTGTGCTTCCCAGTATTGTACCTCTTGCCGTATCCGGTTGAAGACTTCTGGTTCTAGACTGACACCTGAACGGTAGCATTCCCGCAATATTATGGTTGTACGGAAGAAATAGAGCGGTACCCCTAAAACAGGGCTTTCGACATTCCAGGGGGCTCCTGACAAGAGTGAGGACCTGTCGAGAAGCTTTTCAACACTATCCCAAAAGTCTGGGTTGAACACAAATTCCGATTGGTTGCTTTCTGTCCAAAGGCCAGTTGAGAGTAGAAATTGCTGGTAGATGACACTTTCGAGGGCGAGTCTGTCGAAGAGTCGTTGAATGCCGGCTGGCTTGTCAAGTAGCCTCAAAGTGACTATACGAGTCGCGGCATTGACGTGCTGCGCAACGTCGCTTTGTGTACCCCATCCCAAGCACTGTCGCAGTCAGTAATCAACCTTGTATCACGATCGCCCGATACATACCCCATGGAGATAAAGCAGCATCACAGACATGAGAAGCGCATCATGATTCTCATACTGAGAAACCTTGCCAAGCAAAAGCTGAAGTTCTTTCACCCCTTCAGCATAGTAGGACAACGCAACGGGATGCATTTCCCATACGGAGTCGGAGAGAAAGATATGTGAAGCAGCACAAGCCAAGACTGAGTAGTATAAGCTCTTGTGAGTCACCATAAGCTGCTTGATCTCAGTAAGCCAGCCGTCGTGGAAGCCGCGGTAGCAGTCTGGTAGGAGCAGGAGGGAGAAGTATTTATCGGAGAAGTGGTCTGAGACACGGAGTTCTAGGTGGTTGGAGAGTACGCGGTGTACGGTTGCGGCTTGCGAGAGGAGATCTAGTGGACAGACGGAATCGGTTTCGTAGGTAGTTGGTGAGTTGGAGGGAGAAAAGGTATGTTGCACGGCGTGATTGCTGCTGGTGGGTATCAAGGAATTCCCAATGTCATCGTCTGGTAGTTGTGTTTGCTCTTTCAGACTCCGGTCTTGGTGCCGTGAATCGCAATGATGAGAGTAACGGCGGTCGAGTAAATCGCTTGCTGACGGCCATATGCATTTTCGCCCAGAAGATCGGCACAAATCGCAGATCGGGGACTTTTCGTCGCATTTCTTTCGCCTCTGTCTACCTGTTACCAAATATTAGTAAGACAATAGACACTGGTGCTGTAGACTTACACGTAAAGCACCCCGTCTTTGTGCGTAACTTTCTCCGCGAAGTGTTAATTTTATCCGTCATCGTCGCATCTTTAGTCGAGACATGAACAAGAAATCGCGGGCGGGGGCATTTAATGGAGTCGGCAATGGGCAAGGGAAGAGCTATTTGAATCCAAGGTTGGCGTGTGACCAGGGACATCTTGTCCTAAACGGGTTAACTAGTGTTCCTGGCGCGCGTCAGCGTTATCTGGGGCTGATTGTTTGTATCGTCACTGGACGATAGCTTCACGGTGGAGTTCGTAGGATGCGGGGTTGACATGGATGGTTATCCTGCTATGCACTTGGCACGACGATAGCCGATATCAAGATCCCATTCGCCCAATCAGTTCCTTGTTGCGTATCTTGAGCGACTGGATGCTGTTATCAAGACGATGATGACATTTATCAGCGTCGGGTAGACGGAACTGGAAGAGGGCAGTGCACATGGGTTCGCATTTGAGGAGTCAGAGTATTTTGGGGTTTACATCAATTAAACATTCACATCCTGGTTGTTCTAGGTACTCTTATATGCCAATAGTTGCAAGGTCCAGTGTTTCTCTCCTCCATTAAACTATAGAAGTAACTAATATTACCATACATCAATCAGTGGCTTTGACCATCCTCAGACAGCTCGTAATATTTCTCAGCACTACGAGTTCTGAACATCTTGCCATAGACCATCATGATGATGAACGCAGAGGAAGCTGCCATTCCAACAAAGGCTGCTGAAATGAAGCAGTTTTGATACCCAAGATGAGTTACCCAAGGAGTAATGCTACCCCAAATGTTAGCAATCATTCCGAGATTTGGTGGAATGAGACTGACCCGTAGCTAATAGCGAAAGACATGGTGTTTCGAATGAGAATGACAGTGACGATTGCATCACCACTGATACCGTGATAACTATCGATGAGATAGTTGACGCTAAGAGTGACGCCTACAGCGCTGGTAAACGCGAGGCATCCCATCGCAAAAACAAGTCCAAACCAATGGACACTATGGGCAGCTCCAACACCCCAGAGAATCAGTGAACAGGGCACCATGACGACACAGATAGCAAATGGCCAAAGGCGGCTTTCCGCTTCCATGATACCACCGTTGCGGCGAGCAAGTCTGATGGTCAGAATATCGCTGAGTCTGCCAGACACGACCGCTCCAATGACGACGCCGACGCAACAAGCAAGGTAACTCAGGCCTACCATGGAAGAGCTAAAGTTGTAGGGCGGTCCCGAAAGAATCAGTGAGGCTGTGGCGTTGAGGACGTTGAACCAAATGAGGTATGAACCGTAGGAGAAACCGGCGTAGAAGATGACAGGCCATGTTAGATACTTCAACGATCGCCATGATCGCGTGAGCATGCTCTGTCCGGGTGATGGCTGCCAAAGCGACATTTTCTGGATAAAGGTCTTGGGGGAATTATAAACCTCACCATTTTCCGCAGCAGGAGTGTCTGCAGCTACAGAATCACTCTTCTCATTCTTGATCTCACCCTGGGAGAACGTAACCTCAGGAGCGTCCTCAGAAACAACTTCCCGGGTATAGTTCGTCTCTTCCATGAAGAGGAAGAGGAAGACAAATACAGCAGCCAGGAAGATTGCGGGCCAGTAGAATACCCACTGCCAGCCTTGGTGATCGGCGATGAAGCCGCATACAACTGGAGCGAAGTAATTGCTACCAGCTAGGGCGAAGGAATAAATTCCCATGTATGTACCGCGCTCGTGAGTGAAGTACTAAGAGTGTAAGCAGAGGCTTTAATGAGGGGCTTGGGGACTTACGATATCGGTGACTGAGATCTCGGGGAGAGCTTCGATGGGGGAGATGAAGAAGCCTTGGATGATACACTTTGCTAGCCACTCGCCATTGCTGCTAACATATGCACTAAAATAATGTTAGACAAGGATAGATATCAGGCGCAAGATCGAGACATACCTCCAAATACTGGTTCCCTAAGAAATGAAATGTCAGAAATGTATACAGGTTTGTGAATAGGGCCACTTACTATCGCACCAAGGATAGAGATCAGATACGTCAAGCGTTTTCCATAACGCAATGAAAAAGGCTGCCAAAAGAGAAGACTCCACCCAAGAAAGAGAAACATATATCCCGTCCCCTCATTCAGAGTCGCGATGGAAACGCCAGATTTAGCGGAGAGGGGCACGAGGACTGAATAGACGGTAGACACTGCAAAGCCAGCGAACCAGGTATACCTGCGCATGTTAGTCGTGTTGCACAATGGTGGAGTATAACGTACAAGTTCTGGCAAATCAGTGATAGAAGCTTGCGACGGGGAGTCCAGTTCAATGGGTCATTGGGGTCCTTGGACGGAGTAGGGTTCAGGACAATGTCGGCAGATGAACTGGCATGACGAGCATGCATGTCGTGGTCCAGATCCACCAGGTGGACTGTGCCAGGGATACTCATAGATTCAGTCATTGCGGGTAGGTAAAGAAATGGAGTAAAAAGCGGATTGTTGATGGATACAAACGTGCGTTGAGGCCTGCCAATATATACCCCATCTACCAAGCATGAATGATACAGCTGATATGATGAAGCTGTGAATACAGATAGCTTAGGTAGTTATCTCGTTTCCGAAGATTCGCTTCCCCGCTAGGAGCTAATCGTGAGGGGGGCCGGATAAGCTAGTGGTGCATTGGTGCAACATGATGGCGCAAATAGACGTGAATGGTCAGTCTTATCATCATGGTGGGACGCGGGCTTGAGCTAAGTTAGGTTGATAGCTGGGGCCAATGATGTGTATTTGCGACGGATCACTCGTGTCGACCTACCCTAAGAGTCTAGGAATGCAATTCCGAACGTTACAATGAATGTCGAGCGGGTGAGGGGACCGAGATAATCTTTCTTGTGTAACTTTGAACAGTATTAATACTTAAGTTATCTTTCAATCTATCATCCTCTCTGTATCTTCCCATTCCAAATTCATTATCTCTCAGTACATCCATCCTTATCAACATCTTCAATCCATCATGAGCGTCGCGTCACCAGCCCCTCTCCCGCTACCTCAGCCCCAAACCCTCATCAAAGATGCCTCCATCGTTCAAGTGAGAGCCACCGACGATGGAGAACAAAACACTTCATTCACTGTCCAGCCAAAGCCTGTTCCTCGCGGAACACCCGCCTTTGAAGCTAGACGCGCTGCTCTTCTCAACACCATCAAGTCCAAAGTCCCTCAAGAGTACTTCCTCCCGGCCGAGCTCATCGCCAATCCTCCCCTCGACGTTTCCAACATCCCTGCTTCCTGCGGCATCCTCACTAAAGATGAGATTCGCATCACAGAAGATTATGACGCTGTTGGCCTACTACAAGCACTGGCCAGCCGTGAATTTTCGGCTGTTCAAGTCGCTACTGCTTTTGCCAAGCGTTCTATCATCGCACATCAACTTACCTGTTGTTTAACGCAGTGGCTTATGGATGAAGCTATTGCTCAGGCAAGAGGTCTTGATGAGTACATGGCTAAGCACGGGAAACCGATGGGTCCTCTGCATGGACTGCCTATCAGCATCAAAGAACACATGGCTATAGCTGGCACGCTGTCTTCCCAAGGATGTCTGGCGAGTCTGAGAGAGGATACGACAGACAGTGACATGGTCGCGATTCTGAGAAGTCTCGGCGCTGTGTTCTACTGCAAGACCAATCAGCCGCAGACCATCATGCACCTTGAAACGGATTCCCTTTGGGGTCGTACCCTCAACCCTTTCAACATCAACCTCTCAGCAGGTGGATCAACCGGCGGTGAAGCAGCCCTTATCGCAATGAAGGGTTCTGTTCTTGGTGTTGGTACTGATATCGGCGGCAGTATCCGTGGTCCCGCAGCCTTTTGCGGTATCTACGGATTCAAGCCAACGTCATATACCATGCCAATGAGAGGTTTCGATGCAATGCCGTTTCCAGCTGAGCTGACTGTTCTGGCATCTACTGGCCCTATGTGTCGGAGTTTGAGAGACATGGACCTATTGATGCAGAGCGTTTTGTCATGCAAACCACATTTGAAGGATCCAAGATTGGTGCCTATTCCTTGGAATGGCCTCAAGACTCCGATAAATGGTCGTTTGAAGATCGGCTTCGTCAACGACGACGGATTTATCGTGCCTCAACCTCCAGTCCTGAAGGCTCTGGCGTGGGCACGAGAGCAGCTCTGTGATCCGAGATACAAAGACCTTATTGAGCTCAAGGACTTCAAGGTGTTTGACTCAGCGGGCGCTTGGTCCAAGATTCGACGTATGTATTGGCCTGACGGTGGCCAGCCATCACGAGATGCCATCCAAGCCACAGGAGAGCCCATCCATCCTCTTAGTGACTGGATCTGGAAGGATGCAGAGCCACTTGGTATGAAGAACGCCGTTGACTTGAGTCTCATGCGTCGAGAACGAGATGAATTCCGCTGGGCGTTCGCAAAGAGCTGGGAAGATCAAGACGTCGATATACTCATTGGACCGGCATTCGTCGGACCCGCTTCAGCGCATGATACAGCGTTCTTCTGGAACTATACGTCGCTGTATAACCTTGTGGATTATCCTGGTGTCGTCGTACCTACACCTTTCAAGGTGGAAGGAGGTGAGGAGTATGCTGATGGATATGAGCCATTGAGTGAGGCTTGTGGACAGGTGAAGAAGCTGTGGGAGGAGTCGAACTTTACTGGTGCTCCGATTACTCTTCAGATTGTGGCGAGGAAGTATCATGATAACGAGCTGTTTGGGGCGCTGGCGGTGCTGAAGGATGTATTGAAGCTGCGGTAGTTACTTGTGACATAAATAAACTGCATCTTTTGAGCTAAACTAAAGTCTGTTATCTTATCACGAAAGACACTGAGCCCTGATTGAATTGGACGATCGAGCAAGACAGACGAGGCTTTAGATGAAGACGTCATACCTCGGTCCAAGCACACGGTTAAAGTTGGAGCTAGCGATGCACTATCTTTCACCAAGCGAATCATCTTTAGCGCTTCCAGTGCGCTTAGACCACTGAAGATTAGCTTCCGAGTGCCTCTGTCGATCATCATGTCCTTGGAAGTGCATCATCGACTCGACGCGCCATCACAGGGAAAATAATAAATAGCCTGCTACCCAGCACAGCCTCTTGAATACACTCGTTTGTGACACAAGAAGACACGGATCGACAGAATGGCAGCAGCATTCAACATCGTGCGCCAGAGCTTATTCGCCGGCAGCCCAAAATACACAGAAAATGATCTACCCGACCTCAAAGGCAAAGTATGTCGCTATCCATCATCTCCCCCTTAACCTTCGCTGACCTTCCAGGTAATTGCCATCACAGGCTCAAACACCGGCGTCGGCAAAGAGATCGCCAAGATGGTCTACAGCAAAAACGCAAAAGTCTACATGTTCGCACGAACAACTACGAAAAACGAAAAGGCTCGCGACGAGATCAAAGCTGCTTTTCCAGAATCACACGGCGAATTGATCTGCATACAACTTGATCTCGCCGATCTTGATAGTGTCCAAGCTGCTGCTGCGGAATTTATGAGCAAGGAAGATAAGCTTCATGTTCTTTTTAATAATGCAGGCGTTGGCTTTCCAGAGTATGGATCCAAGACAAAGCAGGGCTACGAGCTTCAGCTGGGAACCAATTGTCTTGGTAGTTTTGCTCTGACACAGAAGTTGACGCCTGTGTTGGTCAAGACGGCGAAGACATCTCCTCCAGGGGATGTTCGTGTGGTTTGGGCATCGTCTACAGCTGCGTTTTGGACGTCCACGAAAAAGTACATCGAACGAGTCAAAGGGATCGAAAAGCAGAGCTTGTTTCAGCAATATGCGATCAGCAAGCTCGGAAATTACTACCACGCCACGGAATATGCTGCACGCCACAAAGACGACGGTATTATTTCTGTGCCGCTCAACCCTGGCAATCTTGACTCAGAGCTTTGGCGCACGCAGGGGAAGTTCCTGACTTGGATCCTGAGAAAAACTGTTTTCTATCCGTCGCACTATGGTGGGTATGTTAATATCTTTGCTGGCTTCTCTCCTGACGTGACGCTTGAGAATTCGGGCAGATTCAGTAAGTAATCCTTGAGATGCTGCTTTGTGGATGCACTGACCTGATGGATTTGTAGTTTCGCCGTGGGGAAGGTTGTGGCATGCGCTCCCGGCTATGGTGAAGGGATCAAAGACGGAGGCTGAAGGGGGGACTGGCCATGCGAAACGGTTTTGGGAATGGACAGAGGAACAGGTTTCACAATATGGGTCTGCTACTGGTGTCAAGGAGCCCCTTCAGTAGTGGTCGACAGAGAGGGAAAACATGGTATATTGTCTTATTTCCTCGTGACTTTTAGTCGACTTGTTCACAGTTAGTAGGAGTTGAAGGTATCTCAACCTACAAGCGCAATTTCATTCTATTGGTGTCTGGTTGTGTAAATGATCCTGACGCTCCATACAGTCCTACATGAAGGCATTAATGTACTGCGCGGGCGTTTGGGGATCAAGAAACGTCACAACTTTATGAAATGGCACTAGAATAAACTTTATAAAGGACTTTCTAAGCTTAGTCTATACTAACTAGCTATCTTCATCTCTTCCGATTTACATCCTGATATTTCTCGCTCCTTTCATCCCGACGGTGGAATACTGGGGCTGAACGTAACTCTCCTCAAACACTCAACATTCTGCCCTTACCAAGTCAATATCCATCAGTGAGGCGTCATCCTACATCTTGGCTCAAGTCCGCGGACCCAAAGATCGCTGCAGGGACTCCTTGATGTGACAAATAAAGCGATAAAACAACAACAAGAGGGACACCTTGAAAAACAGGTTGATGAAGTGTCCAAAGAAGATATGGGGAGACTTCAAGGCTTGAAAAAACAAAAGCCCAGTGAGAAGGCCCAACCAAAAGGGCATCTGGAGGACCGGCATGTCAACGGCCAGTGACTGAGATACCTACGCCGCTGAACGAAACAGGTAGAAGACAAGCGCGATGCCACCCACTGGGATGATACAGTAGTACACGGCAGTGAAGAAAAGGTTGAGGAGGAGTCGGATGTTCTTCAGGATGGTGATGCAGAAGGAGAAGAAGATGAGAAGGATGAAGATCAACATCAAGATGATGGAAAGGGGAAGGAGTTCACGTTGCGCGGTCTTCATGGTGAGTGGATGTTTTGAAGGTGAGTGTCCTTGGGTTGACTTCTGGGATAGCTGGTGCTGCAAGAGGTGACTCTATTGTGGCGAGCAGTGCTGCTTTCCGACGATGTTATACGATTTCTAGGCGATCGACTTTCCAGTGTCAGTTTATCTATTCTGCCTGGGGTCTTGGGTGTATCTCAAGAACACTGAATGCCGTACCGAGGACAAACGGTCGCCTTGAGCTTTACGCCGAGTGCGTAGGCGAATGCAGACCGTAAACTGAACAGTATTCTTACATTCCTTAGTCCTTGAAAGGTCGTTTTGCAGTATTGTAGTCGACGCTATAGCATGTCCAAGAAGATGAAATACTATGGATATTTAACCTTAACTCAAAGCGATGGAATGAACAACTGCAGAGCGGATAGAAGAGTGAACGCCTCTCTGAGCAACACTCTATCACAGACTGGGAGCACATTGATACAGATATGCTTACAAGACCTGCGTACCGGAACAATACCTCTTCTGGAAACGGCGTCTACACCACCAGTGGTGATGTTCGTTAGTATCATGTCTGGGCCTTGTGAGCGAGGTACGTGACTCGGTAACACGGCTTTTGTTCGCCGGTCTACACTTCCACTGGCATCACTCCCGGTATCACTGATCCCAGCAAGGCTGGCAAAAGCGTCCTGATCTAACTATCTTTGAAAACAAACCGGACTTCCAATTCAATGCCAGCGTCAGATGATCGGTGTTTCGGGTCCCAGTGAGAGATTCTCGGGATAGGCGGAACCACATATTTAAATACAATTTGGACAGTCTCTACGCTTGCTGGACTATTCCGTTGTGAGAGAAAAGTCTCGAAACTGCACCTTCAGCATCCCTCCGCTCTCACTCTCATCGCCCTTCGGCATACAAGCCGCAACACCTATCCAGATATCATTCTGCGGAGCAACATCAACAACCCAAGTCAATTTCCTAACAGGCGTCCTCCTCCCATCCCTCCCCGTGACATAAATCCAAAGCGACCCCTTTACCTTCTCCATCTCAAAAGTAGCACAACTATCCTCCAACCTAACCAAACTCCAGTCCGAGTACGGTTTCGCAGCAGCGACGGAAGCGAAGATCTCACTGTCGACTTTCTCGATACCAGCTTTGATCCATGTTCGTGGTGATTCCTCAAGACCGTTTTGGGTGATGGGGATGGATTCGGGCATGAAGAGGATAAGACCGCCTTGGGAGTAATTCCCGTGAAAGTCTGAGGATATGGTGACTTTTGCGCTCTTGAATGAGCTTAGGGGCAGGGGCGTTGCGTAGATTGGTCCGGTAAAGTCATCGCGGCCTCCAGCGCAAGAGGGAGTTCTCCAAATGTCGGGGCCGGGAATAGCGACGAGTTCGAAGGGTTCGGATTGTGGGTTCTCTGGAAGGGGTGATTGACCCGGTGTGCTAGAGAATAAGGTGAATTTCATCTTTCGATTGATCACAAAAGCTTTGTTTTGAACACTGGACAGGTCTCGGAGGATGCAATGTTCAGAGTCGTTGATCATGACAGATCTGCTGAACAGCTTATGTTTTGTTTGCGGTGGTGCGGGGTTCGTTATCGGTGAAACTACCCGATTAGGAAGTAACGATAAGATACTTGTGCTGTTTAGGGTAGCCTGGAACTCGCTCCTGAGACATAGCCCAGTTCAATTCATTTTAGTGACAGTCTTTCGATGCAAGAGTCCAATAATATTATTGTTGTCTCCTTCTGCGACTCCCTATTTCAGTTATTTATGGCATATCAGTCTCAGACAAGATGCGCCTGAACATCCTTCGTAAGAATCTCATGCATCTCTCGCCTATTCGACCCCGCCACCACACATTGACATACTTTGACCGCACGGAGCAGCGCAACGAGGATGTACAACTGCTCAGCCTCATCAAGCTCCTCGTCTATTAAAAAGTCCATCGCGTTATCAGCCAGGCCCTGTATATCTTGATGACCGCCCTCCTTAACTGATAAATCAATGTTCATGAAATCCACCTCAAAGTCAGCTTGCAACAGCTGCACAAGCGCCGGTGCTCCCTTCAACAGGTCTGTAGGTCCATTGGCAATTCGTTCTGTGCGACCAACGTACGAGAGCCAAGCGTCGATTCGCATCAGTTCGGTATTGAGGTCTTCGCAATACCGCTCCTGGTCGTGTAAGTAGCTAGATACCTGCCATTCATATGAATGCAGTAATTCCAGCGCTGGAACAGTGTACTGGAATGCAGGTACTCGTACACCCTTATATGAACCTCTTGCAATAACACCACCACGGGCATTACTTACCTACGCAGGGTATGATATACCACCGTACGTAATCCAGTCTCGAGTGGTGTAGAAACGGCTGGGATTGCCGTAAACCAAGCTAACATTCTCCTCTAGGATCCCCAAGAGCGCCTCAAGAATGACAGTGATGGCACCGACTAGCGATGTATCTGTCGGTACCTCGGATCTCCATGGTGTAGCCCAGAAGCCCTGGTAGATGTCTACTTGGCAGAACCAATACATGTCCATCCAATTGAGAGAAACAACGTTTCCTCGTGATCTGTTTCGTCTATCGCGTTCAGTTTCTCTCTCTTCACGTCTGCGTCGTCGTTACGCTTCTCTTGCATGAGCTTTGTCTTCTTTCGTTTCTGGCTCTGAGCCTAGGCCTTCTCCCGAGTACGTCAGCGGGAATTGGGATCTGGAATCACTGGCTCCTGACTCCTCGACGATGGCTTTGTTCTTCTGTATCTTTCGGCTGCCTTTATTCCTCCTTTCCTGTCGCTTCTTGGCGGCGGGGCCTCGGTCCAGTGTCTCCGGCAACAGTACAGACATCCCATGTCCGAGCCAACCAGCGTTTATTTGCGACTCCTCTATCACCATTATATCATGGACACAGTGATCGGGGTAAAGGTGAGGCGATGGCTCTGGGAGTGAAGTGAAGTATCGGCCCGAGAATAGGATGGTTGGAGCTAGTGATCGTGCAGATGGCGCCGTATATTGAGAGGGACCCTTTCTGTGAATGAACAGTATGTGATCTTCATACCCGTAGTCAAGCCCATAGCGGCAAGATCCCTAATGGACACTTGCATCAGTGCCGTATCAAGATCCGAGGGAAATCTGTTGGCGTCATAAGTGACAGAGCGGTATCTCACTGACCCTCCACATGACGCGTTGATGGCTTTGCAAAATGAAACCCGGGACGCCTCTCCCACGGATCCATCGTTGGACACAGAGGCGGGTTGTTTCTTCTTTGCCGTCGGTAAGATTGAGCGAGCTCTTTCAAACTTGCGACGCAGCCAAATGCCCAAGAAGTTCCAATAATTGTAGTCAGAGCCAGTTGACGAGCTCCAAGAGTCACTGCTCGTCTCGAAATCGCCTGAGCTCTTGCTGCGGAACTTAAGACGCAGCCAAAGTCTTAGTGAGTCTCAACAAGCCCAGCCCGATGGGGACGATTGAAACGAGACCGGTCTGAACTCCAAGCTTCACTGCTTGTCCGTGATCACCTACTGTACCTCTCCTGATGACAGGTACTCTATAATCGGACACAATCTCAACCAAGGAGCTTGAAGCCGAGTAGTCAATCAGTGAGCCTGGTTGGAATCCATTTTCTTCTCGATTTACAAAATGGTTTATGCTGTTCTGTATTGCCCATCAAGGCATGCTATATATTACAGACCTTTGATCAAGCCTTGCATCATGGGGGAAACAATATTCGCGACCCACTCCCTAAACGACCCAGAATGGGAATGATGTTTGTCTATACGGGATATGGCCAAAGGGGGGATAGTAGATGATAAAGCTTCGTAGCCCTTCAGCTAACACGAAGGGGTTTTACCGTTGCTTCGCCATTCAGTTGAAGCAAGCTTCCGAGACCTGACAGCTCAGCCCCACGCTATCTCGTTTAATATCTCGTTTACCACCAGAATGCGAGCGTCTCGTTCAATTGCTCAACTAAGGCCACGTGAGAAGAAATTGCAACTCGGATGCATCTAAAGTACCTAGAACGCCCGGTCTGCTCTTCTCATCATGGCATGCGGGAAAATAGATAACCGAGGTAGTTTGCAAAGCATGCTGTAAGAATCGACAACCATCATATCCACTGAAAAACAACTTATGTCCGCTCGATTGAAGCAGCTAATCGAAGCTTTATACATGACTAACGATAAAGACAGCTCTGCAACCTCGCATATAAGATCTGCATATCTGTAGACATTTGAGGAAACGATCAAGCCAGGGGCAGTGGGTATCTGCGTCCCCAATGTTGTAAAATAAACCTGCTCGAGTGGGGGTAGGAGACCTTCAGGTAGGTAGGAAAATAACCCATACAGCAAGCTAAGCTGACAGAAGTATCGG
>JAAOAR010000602.1:0-28977 GCA_013395995.1 Fusarium pseudoanthophilum | reverse complement strand
CCGGCCCAACGACTCATACGACTTGCCTACCACGTCTGCTCAGCCACAAAGGGTGCGGCAAGATATCCTTCCAGTCAGGGACCAGTTGCCCAAAAGAAATCGACGATCTTGTGAATGGAGTCTCATTGAGCTACCTGAGATTAATCTAGGGTTACCACCCTGCACATCTTGATCTGACCCAATTCCTTATCATTATACACATATCTTCCGCCGTTTAACCTCAATGGGCAGGGAAAATCGGGTTTTATGATACTTGGTCAACCTGTAGTTGTAAGAAAAATAAAGCACGTGACCTGAAGGCGGGGTTCTCCGATTTTCAGCCAATCCTCCTTGCATCACCACCAGCATCATGTAAGAGAAACGAATAATGCCACGGCGAATAGGCAAAGGTAAGTTGAATCATTAAAACTATATCCATTTACTAAGTCACTCCATCTCAGGTTGTTCTATTTGCTCGAGGCGAAGGATCATCTGCGATCTAGGTCAACCGAGCTGTCAGAAATGCCTCGGCAGGGGATTTACCTGCCCCGGTTATGGTCCGAAGCTTCGATGGGTTCAGGGCGTTGCTCTTCGTGGTCATCTCCGTGGTATCCAATATCCTATCCCCAAGCCTCCAGTATCCACCTCATCGCCAAATCATGACAGCAACACCCAGCAACTGTTAGACTATTACGGCAAGAACATCGCCGGGTTGATGGTCTGGATTGACTCGGACAAGAATTACTACCGTCAAAAGGTTCTACCATTAGCTCAGACGAATGAAGCAGTCCGTCTTGCTATATGTGCTGTCTCAGCTCAACATGCATCAAGGGACTTCACGCCATCAACTGTGTATGAGAAGGACAGAGATCATGTCTTATCGATGATTATGCGTGGCGTTGACGACATGACCGCGCATCCCCAGCTTACAGTGACCGCCGATACAGCAGAATGGATGCTGTCTTCGATGATGGTCCTATCATCTTACGAGCTCGCTCATACTGGCGGTGCAGATGCAGCCGATTTCCATCGTAAGGCAGCTCGTGCGCTAGTAAACACGCTATCCACCTTGGACTTTCCAAAGAGTAGCCTTTTCGGCTTTTTGCAGAATCAGCTTTCTATGTATGACATTTTTGCATGTACTACTATTCTTGACGCGTCAGATGTACAGGATGCGATCAGACCTGTTGAGTACGGGGATGATAGGTCATTCTCTGCGTATCTACTACTACTTCATGGTGCGACGCTCATATCTCGAGGATCTTCGGCTGGGGACTCAACTCGCGATTGGAGGGCGGAGTTTATCCAAGCACGAGGGGAGACATTGATGGAGGTTGGCAGCAGTGGGGTCTGCTCGAGTGCTGATCGAGAGGACTTTATACGGCTTGTTGATGCCTACCATAATGCTGCGCTGCTGTACACTGCACGATGCCTTGGTCATAAATATGGCCCGGAAGAGACCGTCAGTGTAGGCGACCTGTTTCGACTACTGACAAGTATGAAGAATCTACATGGATGTATCCATAACCTCGCATGGCCAATCTTCATTGCCGGGACAGAGTCCTACGGAGATGGCGACAAACAACTCATCGTGAGAGACCTATACAAGAGCTTGTCAGAAGTCACAGGATTTAAGCACCACGGAGATGTTCTTAATTTTCTCGAGACTTTCTGGTCCAGCGGCGATTCAGACTGGCGCATACTAGCAAAGCAATGGGGAGATCTCGGTAGAAGGATCCTAGCAGTTTGAACAACTATTTACTTCTTGACTGTCTCTTCATCCTCGATTCCAAAGATGACCTTCATCGGATCTCGATACTGGTAGTAGCCCAAAGCCGGTGGACACATGCCATACCCCAACAGCCTGAGCATCTTGGGGGGGAAGTTCCGAGCTTTTGCAACCTCTGGGGGAATGCTCAGATACTGGTTTTCTTCCTGCCTCAAGGTTCCCTTGCACATGAACATACCGATTGTTTCTCGGGCATCGTCCCTTTGTATGTTAGCTTGCATGATACTAGAACGGTGCAATAAACTTACTTGGTAACGTTGGCTCCGCCTGCGTGATAGACGTTACCGAGGAAGAGCATTGCATCTCCGATTTCCAGCTCTCCGGGAATAGCTTCTTCATCAAGTGGGCATCTATCAGGGCCCCAGAGATGGCTTTTTGGAATGACGATAGTCGCACCATTCTCCTTTGTCGTCTTGGTCAAAGCCTAGCGACGTTAGATAGTCCAGACCTATCAATAGTAGAGGACAGACTTACCGTCACACAACCAAGCATCACGGGCATATCGCAGTTCCGGGGATGATAATCCGAATCATCCCTATGAAGAGCCTGTTGCGTTCCACCAGGCTCAACGCGAAACCCGACGGCACTAGCAAGGTATGGCTTTCCGAAGACCGTCAACTGGTCTTGACCTTCCCAGTACGTATACTTGCTACCGAGGACTTTTTCGGCAACGGATTGGAATAGAGGGTTGAGGGCTAGTTCGACACATGCGTCTGAGGTAGCAAAGAAACCAGTTGCTCGTTTGGTGGTGGGAGGGAAGAAGCCGGAGTCATCTTTGACATCGGAGTCGAATAGGGGTTTCAGGTCACTTCTGATCTGTTCACATAGCGACTTGGAAGCTATGCCTTTGATGATCAAGGCGCCGTCTCTCTCTAGGGCGCTGATGATAGTGTCTGCTGTTGTTCCGGGGTCGTTGGCATGTAATGTCGAGAGTGTAGTTCCGGCCTCAGTGGGATAGTTTGAGGAAGGGCACATGTTTACGCTAAATGATAAATTAACACATGAGGATCTGTGGCATGTAATTGGGAGAGAGATTTTAAGAATTGCGGTTACAAGTGATGTGCCTTTTAATACTCTTAGGCTTTCTCACATGAGCTGCCCAATTGAGAAGTTAAACTGAGGGCCTCTCCTGATAACTTCTTAAATTAGTATAGCTTTAGGCTTTTGTGGGTCTTCTCATCACAACATCTAAAAAGGGAACACGCGATAGTTAACCTACAAGAGTAGCAATTTGTTTATGTCTTTACTCTTTTAGTATTGTTTATAAATCCTGATTCGTCAAAGAATTATAAGTACATGTCTATAACCGACCCTCAAACTCCCTATCTTTATTTAGCCCCAACCTATGCCGTACTCTTGGACAATGACACCACGCGTGTCAAGATCATCTGTCCCGAACTTTGCTCCAGTCTCTAAGATAATAACAACAAGGTATCGCGGTACTTGTAATATATTTTGCTATACTGCTTAGAACTAGTCTAAACATATCTTATATCTAATAAGCATAATCCGACTTATTATAGTACTGTATTTGCAAAATAACCTACTTTTCCTAGCTTTAAGAAAACACTTTACTTAGCTTAATATTAAGCTAGTAAGGGGAAAACCTTTAGGCAATAACCCCTCCTTTATTATATACTAAACCGGGTCTAATAATAATATAATCTCTTAATTAAGCTTACTTTTCCTAGCCTTCTTATTAGCCAGCTAGTATACTATAGTTAATAATACTATTTTCTAAATTATAGCTTAGTATTATAACTAGGGTAGTTTTTTAGTAATTAGGCCCCTTTTTTTGGCTTTTTTAGGGCTAGGGGCTGTGGGATTTGAACCCACTACCTTTAGCTGCCTAGTCAGCTGTTAGGTCGGGCCAGTAACGCCTAACCGTTACGCCACAAGCCCCCACAACGAGGTATCGCTTCTAGTGTTTCCCGATTGTACAGACAATCTTGTATCGACACTCTTAATACTTTAACTATTTAGTAGCTTAACAAGCGTCCGTTCCTGGCCGCCAAGGCGCTGGAGGTTACTCACGAAAACGAAGATCAGGGCTATGAACTTGTTAATAGTCCGCAGCTTAAGTCTTTTCTCATATTACGAACCAAATTGAGGAATATAGGTACGATCAATGCTTGGAATTTCTATCTATCTGTTCACTGGCAGGTGCCTGACCTTGTGTCCTTTCGTTTTGAAGCTGCACAAGTCGGTCGGACCAGTGGTTACAGTCGTATATAAAAGCTGCAAGCATCGGAGAGGTTTGGCCTTCAGACATAACCTTCTGAGATAATTTTCTTCATCATTTGTCAGACGTGTCTGTTAAGGAAAGTTAAATCTCAAGGGCTTACCGCGGGCTTTGGGTTGGGAAGGAGTTCTCTGGTGATTTGTCTATAGTGGCGGTTGTCAAAGTCAGGATTGGTGCCAAGGTGCATGTTTCCCCTTTGTAGATACTACATTTTGAGCTTGGCCATCTAAATGAACTTCTTATATAACATTTGCACGCACTTCTGGACTTCGACATGAAAGTCTAAGGTGCGCCAGCATTTTACCCCTATAAGCATACCAAGTGCTCCCCGGATGAATCTAGACCCGAGTCAAGTTCTCTGTTCAGGCAGTGCTCCGAGTTTCAAGTCCTGTCAGATAACGAGGCTGTTTTGGGTGTTCTTATTGGCTCCAAGTCCTAGGGCAACTGGTTCGCATTACGCCACTTCGCACCCCAAAACTTACCCCGCTGCACCCCAAAACTGCACCTCATATCCTGCACTGAAGCTCATTTCAGACTCACCCCAAACTCGTCCCCGAATATAAATCATGCCAAATAAAAGGCCTATTTGTTTCCACCGACACATACTTTGATAGCTTCCAGGATCACGCCTCTTTTTTGTTGTCGCAACTGGATATCTCTTCGTTTGCACCCTTGCCATAATGGCAGGCGCTCTTCACGACTGGCTTCGTGAGAAAAAGGCCATATTCCGCAAGAAGAGAGGATGGGGCTGGATCATAGTTATGTTACCAAGCGGCGAGAGAGAGGAACTAAGCCTTTCTGAGCCCATCTTTGAGTTTCCTAACAGCATCAGGCACACTTGCACAACCATGCCGTGGACAATTCTCCCAGCACTACTGGTACTCTGGGGTGTCTGTTGGATGTTCATCATCGGTTCTAGCCAACCTGACCATGAAAGGCACAATGCTGTCGACCCCATGATCTCGCCCGTACCAGTCGCTTATGACTTTTACGCTGACGTCCATGGTATCGGAATTGAAGGTACTGTCTTCACTAGTTTCGTGGAAGCTTATCTAACGTGTAACAGACGGACTTCAAGGTTCGGTTGCAGATGAATTCGACAACAGAGAACATCTCAGTCAGGATACCCTGGAAGAGCTCTGGCCTGGAGACGTTCAGTTAATGAATGACCTGATCCACCCATTCAACTTTGCCCAGAACACCCCTCAAGATCCAAACTTTCTGAATCCGGACATGACGTCCCGTGTCGATTTGGAAAGCTTGGAACTGGCGGCACAGCATACGGCAGAAACTTTACCAGCGGCCGCCATGAAAGAACCAACTCATACGTACATCAATACCGACAATAGCGTAGAGAGAGATGCCACGGGTAGTGCCGACAGCAGCGGTTATGGTCAGCGAACGATCAACTCGGATGAGTAAGTACAATGTTTACTTGATGAGAAAACATGTTCTAAACAGATGCAGCAGGTCGGAGGAAACAAAATGTCGCTTTGTGTGTCCATACTGCCTACAGACATTTGCAAGGCCATTCACCTTGAGCCGACATCAAACAGAGAAACATAGAGATGCATCAAGATTAGAGGATTCACTGCTATGTCCTAATACTGGCTGCAAGAGGTCCAATAGGAAGCCTTTCAAGCGTAGGTTCCATTTAAAAAGACATCTTGAGAACTGTAAGAACAACCAGGAAGACTTTACACGCGGTGATGAATCTTGTCCAAGGTCAGCATCAGCATCAACTTCGGCCTCAGCTAGCATTCAGCATCGCCAAGACGTCGGACCAGATGAAGTTATCAGAGCCAATGGCGTGGAGAAGAGACCAAGGGTTGAAGATGATGAAGGGTCGAATGATGAATTCCTCCTTGCAGAGATGGTGAAAAAGTATAAAAAGATGGAACAGGAAATTAAGGAGAAGCAAGAAGGCTTGGAGACACTCGGGAAGACTATCCAAATGTTGAAAGGCTCTTTGGGGAATTCGTAGTCAACCATGTACACGGTAGCTATGCTGCGGGGAAAGTTCATATAGGGAGGGACTCCAAGGATGATGCGGGGATACTATTAGGATACCAGATTGAATAGCCATTTACTAGTTCTCCAAGGAATTTCTTTATTTACTGTAGAATCCTACCGAAGTGCGAGTATTCGCAGTCTATTGCACTTTCTTACTTTACTGCTACTGTCCAATATACCCAAAGGTAAAAGCCAAGCCTTCTCCTTTATCGCCGACCTTGGGCCTTTCCATCTCTATCTAGTCCCAAGGCATTGGCAACATCCTTGAGAACATCTTCCCTAGTATTCCAATATTCCTTTTTAAGGCCCTTCTCCGCCAATCCTAATATTCTACCCCCACGATCTGTCTTTTTGAACCTCTCTTTTTCCTCCGCACTGAGCATATCTACCATGCTCTGAAGCGTTCGCGCCAGTGGATCTTTGCTCTTATGCTCAGGCCCGGGTCCTGGGCTAGCCCAATTTGTGGGGGAGAACTTGTACAGGTACGTTGGGAATGTAGATAGTGCAAAAGAAAATAGAAAGATATATCCCCGCAAGGCTGTATCTTCAATTCCCCATAAGCGAAGCCATTTATGTTCCGCCTTGACCAGCAAGCCGTAAGTCCAAGGATATGCCGTTATTGCCTCCTTCACCACTGGGCTTGTTTGGCCTATGACCTGATGAAAATGGGAATATGTACGTTGTGTTTCCCAGAAGGTTGAGTTGCTTGCTGTGAGAGATCTCATCTGTTCAAAGTGGCTTGGGAAAACACCTGGTATGGCTGCTTGGCCAAGGGGCAGTTCGAACACCCGCGTGTTTACAGGTGTGTAATTCGCCAGACTCTTTGAGTTACTAGAGGATCGACTGCTGTTCCCCTCGGTGGTGAAGTGCAGCAGTGCCGGAGCAGCAACACGCCAAGCACCGCAGAGGAAGCTCTTTGGGCATGAGATATAAAAGAAGTTTGAACGACCCATGGTATCATGTTTATCCCTGTACTCCAAGAGGTCCACGAATGCTTTGTCCCAAGGATCATGCAGGATCGGACCATCGGGCTGTCTCCAAGGTTCTTGCTGTGCCGATAGATAAACCCAGCGATGCCACTGTTGCGTCTTCGAATAAGGGCGTGTTCTTCGGGATAAATGCATCAGATTTGCCAGCACCTCCTCGTCTCCTGCGCCCGAAACTGCAGGTCTCTTGAATCCTAGTTGATCTCTCCATTTGAGAGGGTTGATGATTTGTGGCACATGATATACAGGTGCGACATTGGACCAACTATCGTAAGGGTCGTCGAAATACTCCGTGATTTTGTACTCCAGGACATTTTTTAGGAGATAGCGGGCGTTTTGTTTTTTAGACTCGGAATACCACAGTGCGATGATGATGCCTTGGTAGAAGCCGCCTATCAATGTAAGGCCGTAGAAAGGGAGCAACATCAAAATGACACTCTTTATGGCACGGCATGCTGATTTGATGTAGGCCCAAATAATCCGGGTAAGGCTTCGCGCGGAGTTGATGACCCTCATGTCGAAGGTGAATGGGGACGTTAATGAAAGAAGAGAAGGAAATCACGAGAATACCAAAAGGCGGAAGGGCATGCAGTTTTATTATTTGAACATGTTGGTTCATGGCTGTTGGTTCTGTGCGATGGAGCCGGCTTCTGCCTAGATTATCGCCGAATTGTCCGCAAAGTGGAGAGTTAATGCTTCACTTTAGGAAAGGTTAGCGATGATTTAATTTTGTTTATGCTGTTGGTTGTGAAGTCAGGCCACCCATTGACTAATGCCAAGACGCTATCTCTCAAAGCAGAAACTGCAACGAGAGTTTAAATAGGGCATATTGCGATAACGGAAAGTTTTTCATAATTCATCGATTAACTATCTATATCGATTGTCTGACACCTCTTCCCCTCTGAGTGAAAATAACTAGAGCCAGCATATCTAAGACAGGTTGGGGAGCTTAAAGACACTGTCGGTGACCCAGTTATCACCATTGAGGTATCCAGCACTCATGACATACAACCAATCAGGGTTATCCATGACCATAGCCTGTCGGGAATAGGCACCCGGCTGAGGAATGTCATAGTAAACCCAAGAGCCAGCAGCGCCGAGGTTAGTGTTGATGTAAATGCCATTGTCGCTATTGGCAGTGACAATCAGAGATCCGCTAGATCCTCCAGAAGGTGACCAGGTGAGATACGGCGAAGAGCTAGGCGCACGGCTACCAGCGGTGAGAATCTGGTTGGATGCACTGTCGAAGGTAAGAGGAGAGTCGGAGATACGGTAGTAAACGGGGAAAGCAGCATTGTTGGGCGAGGCTCCTCCGCCGTACTCAAAGGTCATCATCCACTTTCCATTGGGAAGCTTAGCGACAGTTGTCATGCCGGGACGTTGAGAGTAAGCAGTTCCACGAACATCATTCACAACAGCATCCCAGGTGACACCATCGCTAGAAGTCTGATGCACCAACTTCTGGCCATACGAGGGATCGCGCTGATCAGAGTAGTAGCAAACAAGCTTGTTGTTATACACCATCAGGAAAGGCTCCCAAACGGGAGTCTCGCCATTGTTGGGAACGGCCTTTCCTCCGGTGGCGATGTTGGAGATGTACTTCCACGTCTTGCCGCTGTCGGTAGAAGCATAGAGGTCGATCTTGGTCTTACTGAGATCGGTGGGGATACTATTTCCAGCAAGGAGGATAGTTCCCTTGGCGAGGTTGCCGATGGCCTGGGGTAGGACGTATAGGAAGGGCTGGTAGCGGAGACCCCAGCCGTTCTTGGTGTCTGTCACGTTGGAGAGAGGCGCCCAGGTTGAGCCCTTGTCTTTGCTCTGGTAGATGGGGAAATACACCTTTGGTGGTTCAGGACTATAGTTCTCCCTGTTCTACGTTAGTGGATATCTTCCCGGATCATCCGGATGACTCACCAAGTAGCTAGGATAGTTCCATCAGCAAGCTGAACGTTACGACCGTAAAGTGTCTTGGGAGTGTTGTAGTTGGAGGGAGGCTTGTAAATGGTCTGGAACGTAACGGCATGATCTGCGACGGCCCGTTCCTCAATGGCTCTGCATGATGCAGGGCTGAGGAGAGCCAAGCACGATACTAACAGGGAAGCCTTGATGCCAAGCATGATGAAGAGAATGGTGTAAAATGTATGGACGAAGTAATCTGCTGAAAGACCAAGGGAGCGGACGAATGTCTGTTTAAATATCTTGGCATCATGACAACATACCATTTCCCCATCCGACGTCGCATTTCCAAAAGTGCTCTAAACTCTAAGCTATTCCTGGGTCACCGTTCAGCCCAACCTAAACAAGTCCAGCTAATTTTGAAGCTTTCATCTTGACGCGCCAATTACCCTTCTTTAAACTCGTCCGAGTCACCTAAATCGTCATGTTCCTGGGTCTTCAAGGTAGCGCACCAATTGACACCTCACGCAACTGTCTTTCCCCGCGTCATGTGCCGGTGGAAGCTCCACGCGCTAAGGGCTAGGTCCGGGGCGCTCCCCTTACATTGACTAGCGAGGTTCGGTGTGATTGGTGCGCATCGGATGGTTCTGGAGAATCTGGGGTCCCCGGGTCTCGTGGATTCGGCCTTCGGCACTGTTGTTTTGTTTTGACCTTGTAGCCAATCGGAATGGCATGTGAACTTTTTCATTGCCTCGGTCTGTGATGACATTTGGCGAAATTACTGTTTCCTGTAGGGTAAAGGGAAGATTTCTGGTTGTCAATATAACGTTTAGCAGACTATTATAACTTTAGGTCACAAAAGTCACCAAAAGTTGTCAGTGATCTGCGTGTTCTAATAGTTTTCTGTGCTCAGAACCACGGCTACTCGATTAATGACAGACTTGGCCAAATATCGCTTAATAAATTCAGCTAATCAGTAGATTGAAATGCAAACATCTAACTCAGCCCAACTCTTATTACATCTCTCAACCAGCTATAAATTGTGATATATCTATACCATCTTCACACTTTCTAAAAGCATCCCTCGAGAGGTATTTGAACTCTGTCCTAACTCCCTGAAGATGATCTCGACCTCTACAAGGGCATGTTGTCGAAGCACCAAACTTGTCGACGGCTTGTTCCAAAGCTTCGAGGCTGAACCCATGATATGGATGGCTTGGCAGTGGCTTCAGGCCATTTTCGTAAAGATTTTGGTCCATGTACCCGAGTTGAGTATACATACATTGTCGGCTGTACATTTTCAATTTCATATCATTGACACAACGGCGGTTGATAATGTCCCAATACTTTTCGATGCCTTCAATCAAAACAGCGATTGACGAAACTCTCGACTGTTCAATGGCAACTGTTGAACGTCGTTAGATCTTCAATCTAAGTCATGTATGTCTCTTACTAACCAACAACTTGATCTGGTATGGGCAGCCGCAATGTAGGTATTGGGCCTCGACTCGTACGGATTGCGACCTCAGTTAATGAACGGAACCTCTTTTTGTCAGAAAAGACCCAAGAAATTGTCAGTTTCAGTAGTAGCTCCCTCGAGTAAAATGACTCGGCCATCTCCTCGTCAACGTTCGAGATCCATGTTTCTGCCCATAAGTCAACTGCCTCGTGGCAACCATAGTAGTCCACTAGCACAGCGACCTTTGCCAATGTCTCAAGTTCTATTGTACGAGGGACTTCACGTGCTTTGTGATGTAATATCCTCATGAGCAGGTGAAAAGCTTCGGCGTCCCAGTCGCTTGCCGTGAGTGTCCACTTGTAGCCAGGCTCGGGTGCCGTTTCTTTCCAATCACCAGATAATGACTTTCTGAAATATGCAGATGTGTTTATGAGGATTGCTGAAGAAACCCTAAATCGCATGTGCAAAGGCTCTGGTTTAGCTTCAGTAGGCGATGAGATATCAGTCAACGTCTCGCTTGATTCGCGTTGGGACTTCCTTGGAATTATAGAAGACTCGCGGCACCTGGACAATTCGGTCTGATGTTCAGGTAGGGCATTCGGCCATTCGTCTTCGGTATCGGGCGTCGCAAATGTTGCGCCAGCATTGCACAGTATCAAAAGCGTGTCACCACTTTCTTGGACCTCGTATACTTCGGAAACAGGCATGTTATATAAAGCTGAATAGAGCAAATCTCTCTGAGGGAAATGAAGGAGACCTTTAATTAAGTAAAGTAATATTATTGTTGCAGAGTGGGAAACGATTGATAATGGAAAATATGGTATACCGGTCCAACAGTCAGTTTTCTTACCCCGCACAATAAACCATGAGAGCACGTGCCTCGAGGTGAGAAGGGTGCAAAACTTGGTTAATTCAGGACTCATGGCTAAAAATGAAAGTGCTTAGGATGGCGCGTAATTCAGAGATCTTATTCGTCACGTTTCATCTCACACAGCCTCAAGGCGGAGTGCGGGGCTGACTGGCAGTGGCTCTGCCCCAACTAGGCAGTGTCTGACCAGATATCTCTGTTTGACTCACCTTGACCTTCCTCCTATTCATCATCCTACTCATGAAAACCGTGCTTGAGTGAGACGCATCAAGCTGCCATCACTGCCACTCGATGGAAGTGACATTCGGCGCCGTTGGAGATTTTATCTCTATCGGCGTGCTCATCAAGGATTTCATCGAACTGCTTGATGACAGTCGAGGCTCGGCTTGGGAATACAAATCGTTGAAGCAACAACTCACCTTTCTTCGACTCATCTTGGACCTCGCAAAGCGCTCCTACGATGAATACTACTGCGCCCCTCAGTTCTACGATATTCGGAAAGCTCTCGATAGTGTTGTGGATGAGGCAGAGAGACGACTAGAGGGCATAGCAGTCAAGGTGCAAAAATACACATCAACACTTTCTAAAGGCTCGACAGAGAGGAAGATCAAGAAGGTCGCAAGAAAAGTACAATGGAGTCTTGAAAAGAAGGAGACAGAAAAGTTTTTGTTGGACCTTCATCGCTACACATCCATCATCCAATCATTGCAGTTCAATGCATTTGCGTAAGTATCTTTCATCACAAGCTAGTCCTTCCGTCTCATGGCTGACCTGCTTCTAAAGGCGTTTGATGGAACGCAATTTTGACACTAGACAGAAAGACCATAGTGATACACAGGAACTTATGAGCAAACTTCAAAAGGACTTTGGCGATCGATTCAGCCGCCTCGAGGACGAGGTGAGAGCTTCTAGAGCCATGTCGGCCAACACACAACAATATCTAGTTGACCTTGGTATTATTGTCACTAGGCGCCTCGACATGGTCGCAGAAACGGTTAATACTCTGGCATTTTCTGTACTACGAGGTGTTTCGGGCATGTCTTACCTTGGGACATCCGTCTTATCTTTATTATCCACCATGCACAGCAACATTATGGGTCGTCTTGAGCGCCCTCCACATATGGGCCCGTACTTCACCTTTGAGGATTATCTGGGTGTTGATTCGATCATATTGCTTCATTTTGTGGATTCTTGGAACGCCTTTGAGGGATCTTTACATGGCAAGTTCAAGGGCCGAAAGGGCGGCAGACGGGTCGCCCAGAATCGATTCCTTCTGCAGCATCATCAAACCGGAGACGAGATTGATCGAGATGCTCAGTGGAGCTTGGCTATCACGCCAGGGTCTCGGATCAACATGAGTCTGATTTGTGAGGTAAATGAGGATGAGGATGAGGCCCAATCCCTCAAGTGCCCGTTTCCAGCATGCGGAGCAATTTGTGAAGGAGTTATAGGGAGTGTGATACAATGGTAGGCCCAATCCGATATACCTATCACGTTATGTTACTTGGGCTAACGGAATCATAGCCCGTCATGTCAACAACTGTTTCGAAAGCTACCAGGCATGTCTGATGATGAAGACCTTCCAGCAGCACCCAATGCTCCTGATTCAGGAATTGATGATCCGAACATGAAGTCGGGAAGACGCTCTTCTGATCTTGGCCAGTCTTTCAACAGGAAGGGAGTCCCTCTAGACAAAAGAGGAGCGCTACGAGTCAAAAGAAAGCCAACAGATACATGGAATACTGATTCTGACTCTGACGACGCCGACTTGACAGGGATCAAGCGAGTGACTGTACTACCGATATTGCGGCTTCCCATACGGCCATCTACGCCGGACTCCAAAACAGATCGAAAGTTCAAAGCCTCGGGACAACAGGTTTCTTCTGAAGAACAGGACAAGAGCTGCAGCTTGGATAATGCCATCGACAATGCCAGTGCTGATACCCCGTCGAGTACCATTGAGTCACGATCCAAGGGCAAGAATAAAGGAACATCAGATCTGCAATCTGGGTCTGACGAGGAGCATGTCTTATCCGGCACTGCTTACTTGACGACTGACGGCCACAACAGATATCCGTATGGTAGCGTTCGTGGCCCACGCGCCTATGTTTCTGAGAGCATGTTACTGCCTGACTTTGAATCCGAACATCCTCGACGGGACACAGCCACAGGTGTCTCGTCTAGACTGTCAACCTCCCAGGATAAGAAGGGGAAGAGATCTGTCAAAAGTTATATGCCAAAGGCCCGGAAGGCAACAGCAGCAGATGCAAAGAAGCATAGCATCCCCGCTGGATATTCTTTGAAGCATTGGGATCCAACTGAAAAGCCAATCTTGCTTCTTGGCAGCGTTTTCGACGCGAATTCTTTAGGAAAGTGGGTTTATGACTGGGCTGTATACGTTCATGGACCTTCAACACAGAAGTCAGATCTGGCAGGAGAATTCTGGCTTGTACTCATTCAACTCGCTGGAAAAGTGAATAAAGCAGAGAAGGGAGTAGAAAAGATCAAGTCAGCGGACTCCAAGGAGTGGGTTAAGGAATTTATCGAAGCAGGGGAGAGGTTGTTTGAGAAGCTGAAGTCGCTGCTCAGGAGGTGTGAGCCTCCCATGATGAAAGCCTCCCTAGTCAAAGAAAAGAACCGAAAGAACATATTTCACAAGCAAGGCAGTTCAGACGACACAGACAAAGGATTTTCACATAAGGCCAAGACCGAATCGGATGCTTTAAACCAGGACTTTGAAGAAACTACAGCGTCTTGCGAAGGGTTCAACATGGAAGAGACAGGAATAACCAAGCAAGATGGCGCGAGAAACGCTGGTGTGGCTTTTATCAAGACAATTTTTGGTCAGGATCAGGAGTTAGAACAAACTAAGAAGTGGATGCGGAACATACGACTTTTCAACTTCAGATTCGACGCCCACTGCGACAATATATTAAATAATCCTGAGCTAGAGATCTAACAAGACCTTCATTATCGTCTCAGTATCATTAAGCATTTAACTATCTAACTCTTCTTTTAAAACACCCTCTTTTTATGTCTCACATGAGGAGTACTCGATTTTCATAGTCAGTTCACACTATCTAGAGCTATGTTGAGGTGATGCGGCTGCGTAATAGATGCTGTAATTTTCCAAACTTCCAATGCGTCCCGACTGCAGATTACAAATTATTAACGTTGTGTGTACAGTCATATTTAACAAGCACCAGCCTTTTTTGTAGTTCATTGCCCTAGCATTACATTTTCCTAAGGCAATTGAACAACTGGGTTTGTCTAAGTTGTGGGCTAGAAGTGTTATTTGCAGTTGAGATTTGTGGCTGTGAGCTTATTCCAACAGAGAGAACCTAGAACAACTGGGTTTAGATTATCTCTAAGGTCACAAAGGTGCTCATGATGCTGTGCTGACTGTCTTTGACTGTTTCATTATGTAAAATATGGTAATGAGTACAGTGATGATCGTTCTATTCATCGCGTAGAGCAAGAAATGATGAACAGTAATCCTTTAGCCACACTTCGCTTTGAAACCAGCTACACCAGTCACTTCAGGGTCAGGCTGCAAACAGCCCTTTGGAACCGCACTCGTCAATATGTCATGAAGAATATTGGACTCAAGAGGGTATGCAATGACTCAAGGTATTGAGATCTAGTGCATCAGATGTGGCGTCCAGCTTCCCAAATATCCTGTTTTAGCCATCCTGCAATCATAATCTCAATACATCTGTCTACCTGCAGAGCGTGTGTTTCTGGAGGGTCCAGTCAGGGGCGGTCATGGCCGGGGTTCCCTTTACTAGGGAGATAATCACTAAAGGACTTGTAGAACAGTTGTATGGGCTTGTGCAGCTCAGAAGTAATGTGGAGGGCCGCGTGAAAGCCTGGAAGCCAACAATTGATATCATCAAGATGTGGACCAAGAGGATAAGTAAGCGATGAGAGTGAAAGTGGGGTGGGTGCATGAACGGTAGCGTCTAAAAAGTGCAGTTGCTGATTAAAGTCTATCTCGCTGGCAGAACTGGCGGTTTTATCAATTATAGGATTAAACATTTGGCTTTGCTGCGATGCGTTATCTGAACATTGATTCAGCCAGATTCCAGGTTAGCTGTCAGGGTTACGTTAGTACTTTTTGTCGTTTAGAAAGCGAATAAGGTTAGCGACATAAATGAACAACAGCTTAAAATGTATAGCAAGATCAACTAGGCAGTCTAAATCTTCAACACCAAGCCACAGACCTTACTGGAAAAGAGATATCCAAGAAGATAGACTGTGCAAAGATAATATTTTAGGTTCTCTGATTTCACTGCCGCAAGAGGCCAAACTCCTTAATGATATCCTCGACGTCACCCCAAAGGGCTTCTGGTTGCTCCAATGCCGCAAAATGACCACCCTAAAGTTATATTAGCTTGTGGACAACTCGAAGCTTGCAAGGAGAAAAGTGAGAAAATAATTTAAACTTACTCGTTCATGAGGCCTATACCATTGAACCTTTCCAAGCTTGTCTAACCAAGCCTTTGGAGGGTTGCAGCATTCTCGCTTGAACCATGAGTAGCCGAAAGGACACTTGACGCCATCGAATTGTGATCCGAAACCTTCAATGCCGGAAATCATGAGGCGGTAGTGCCATAGTGACGTCGGATAGCATCGGGAAAACCAGTAGAAGGAAATGTTGGTGAGGATGAGCTCTAATGAGGGTCTGGTAGCAGGGTCAGGCCACTCCAAGAACTTCTCCCCAATCCTGATATGACTTAGTAAACTCCGAGTCTTGAATAGATATGAAGGAAAACTCACCAGGAGAGTAGGGCAACAGGGCTACTTCCAAAAGCCAAGCCAAGTGTTGCAGATCGTGTGCCTTGAATCGCCGCGTACGAGACGCCCCAGCCAAGAATTTCCTTCTCGCGGTTCAAAGCGTCAATCTCAGCCTCTGTATACCTGCCTGCCTTGACATCCTCCTCAACGTTAGTCCCTTCAGGCGGTGGAACCATCAAAATATTGGTGTGTACGAGGCGGCACGTCTCAGGGTCGAGCGCAGCCACTTTGGGACCGACGATACTGCCAAGGTCGCCGCCGTGAATCATATACCCACCACACTCCGATGTGAATCCCAAGACACGCATGAATTTGACCAAGATTCTGGCATTGTCCATGACATTGAAGTCTTTGTCTAGCGGTGGTCTGGAGGAGAAGCCAAAGCCGATCAGATCGGGGACAATGATGTGATATGGTAGGTTATCGGGTGTGTACTTCTGCCGGATAAGATCCAGCATTGGCAGAAACTCAACTCTAGAACCAGGCCATCCGTGAAGGAAGAGAATGGGGAAAGCATCCTTGCGCTTGGAAAACAGGCCGTTGAAGTGGATTGTGTAAACATTGCCGTCATCGTCCTTGACATCTGCAGTGTAATGGGCGAAGGAATTAAACTTGTTCTCCCATTTCTTCCTGTGTACCTGGTGAGCCAGTTGTTGCGTATTTCAGAGGGTTTCCTTACCAGTCGTAGTTGTGACGCCATTCCTGCACAGCGTTGACTAACCAATCTCTATTGGTACCAAAATGCCCATCTGTGTGGGAATTCTCCCAGGTCTTGTCAGGAATCGGGGAATTGTCAAGAAGAGTATAAAGTCTTTCGATCTCGCTCTGGGGGATGTCAATCTTATGAGGTTTGACATTAGCTTCGCTGTCCACAATATGTGGCAGCTTAGAAAAGTCTTGTTCAGCCATGATTTGGTTGTACTGTTGATGCTCGAGGGCTTATGGCGATATAGTTGAGATTGGGTTTAATTCTAACTTCCAGAAACTGCTGCTTTCATTGGGTGCAGTTAAGATTTAAGTATGCAAGTAATAGCTGAGAGTTTGAACCTCTATTATGCGTAAACGACGGAGTTAGGACATTCTAAAGCTGTCAAACTTGGTGGAGATGCAGATTGCGGAGGATGGAACTGTATACTAACTACAGATAGATTAGCTCCTTAGCATACCAGATACTAAAGTGTGTATTGCGTAAAAGGATAGCTTTTAGAGTTTCAAAACCGCAAGCTAGTTAGACTCTCCGCAATGAAACATGTATGTACCCGGACTTAGACGGAGCTAAGCTTCCATGAACCGAGTGCTTGCAGGAATTTGAGATAGATTCCGAGTTGCTTCACCTTGCATTATGGCTTCTCTCCGCTATACGGAGTATGTATAAGGCTAATAATGGAAATTCAAACAATAACAGGTTAGTTAATAACTCTGTATAGAGTACCTAAACATAACATGGCCCGTCATGGGAGGTACGATTGGTACGGACCATGTTAGGTTGGGCCTACTAGTTGATGCCCGTGGATATTGGCCACTGCCATCTCTACCCATTTTCTTTATCGCCGTTAAGCTACTGACAAACTGCATCTCCATGCCTCGACGATCAGAAGGAGAGGGTCAAGCAGCGCATATACTGGGCAAAGTTAAGACTTCACATCAGCTGCGACCTTTAGACTTCTTCCAGCGTTTGGCCACATCGTTCACTGCGCCGCCAAAGCTTTCCTCTTTATCACTGACAATGAGAAGCTCGACCGCGACAATGCTAGCTTACATATTGTGACACTGAAACGTGGCGAAAGAAGGGACATCCTGGCAGCTTCACAACTTCATCGTTTACATCTAACGGGTTGTTCAGCGTAACTAGAAGTTTCTTGCTATCGGCCACAACCGTAGGCTTGCGCAAGATAGTGTCACAAGATGGAGCTCGTGGTATGACATTTTGGGCGCGGCATTGAACCTTATAGATGCGATTGAGGACTATTTTAGTTGATGGATGGACATAGATTGCGCTGGAGACGAGCTCCGTCTAGAGGACGGGATCATCTTGGAGAAGCTGGAGACGATAACCAAGGCTCTCGAGTCATCACTTGCAACACTCGCGATGTCCTCTTGTATATAGATGAAACGCTCAACCGCACTGCGCTCTAAAGCTCGCCACACCAGTGACTTCAAGCTGAGGCTGTAAACACCCTTCCGGATCCGCACTGGTCAAGATATCAATAATACCCCCATCATCACAGTTGTCATTATTGTAGATATACACCGAGCACTTGTCGCTGATCTCTCCAGTCGTGTAAGAACCGAAGGAACCATTGCGGATTCCCTGGGTACACTCTTGGGTTCCGTCCCCGCTGTAGGTGTCGCGAGCACCGGTGCATCTCTCGCTGCTTTGATAGACGCTGAAAGACCATGCTGGGTCTTGGCGGGTTGAGAGGGAGGAGGAGGGATTACGGCTCCTGTGGATGGCGGCGGATTGGCCGAGGCCGAGGAGAGAGGTGATGGAGAGGATGGTTGAGAACTTCATGTTGGATTGTTGGTGAGACTTGATAGTGTTAAGGTTGATGAGTGTTTGAATGTCCTGTTTGCTTTGAGGTTGAATGCTTGGGTGTAAATTGTAGTGTAAAGTGTATGGTGTTTAATGTGTGGAACTTCTGTCTCTGAAGGTATATGATAAGATGCTTTGTCTAAGATGTCTGTATATTTCAATAGTTGAAGACGATTCAACCTCTATATACCTACTTACCGTCCAACTACATCCATTGGCCTCGCTTTTTCCCTTGATTCATTTGTCAGATGATGCAATTGATCGTCACCCAAACGCCTGGGTACAGAGGCATTAAAAGCCACTTTCCGTAAGAAATAACATGGTGACTCTCGCCAAATCCATCCGATGCCATAATCAAGTCATTCACTGTCAGCCTTAGCCCTCGATCGCACGATGCCGCAGTCTCTAGCAGACTTCCAGCCCCCAATATCCACTCACACGTCTTACAACCGCTTACATGAACGATCACTTGTGACGTTTAGACGTCTGATCGCCACGTGGGGTCTAGCGCAGTTCAAAAGTTCATCAGGCATGAGCCGCGTGGGGTTAAAGTTTAGTCACATTGGAGATGGATCGGCCCGCTATAGTAAGCGTAGCAAATACTCCGGCGTAATCCTTCAGCGCGCAGGGCGACGATAATCGGCATCTCGGGTGAGCTGCTGGGAGAGGAAAGAAAACTCGGGACCTTGACCCTAAGTAATGAAAATATTTAGGTAGATCTAGCCTAAGTTTAGGGGACTCTTTACTAAGTTTATCTTATTACCTTAAACTGAGGTCTCGTGTTTTCTTGGTCCCTAAGGAGCTTCACGCCTTACGAGCCGATGTGCCAATGGAACGCTGGTGCCTTGTCTCCACTGATAAGCATATAGCCTGATCCAAATCAGGTATGCGATGGACTTTTGTCGGCAGTGAGATAATGATACGTTTCTTTGCAGACTTCCATCTCGATTCCTTTGAGTTACTGAGTCATGGGCATACCAAGACATGATTCATTTGAGACCTGCATGTCAGAGTATGAGCGTGAATGGATCAAATGCTTTCTTGGCGCTTACAGCTGAAAACCATCAGGCTGTGCAGACATCATTATGACGTTCATCACTATGGAATCTCACCAATTTAGTGCGGCAATTAGCTAGCGATTTATAGGTATTGAAAGATGTGTCCATTATTGGAAGTATATGCTTGTCTCTCTGGCTACTCTGTTGACGACGTAACGTTCTACTTGCCCTGCAGAGCCTCCACCATCTCTGACGTAGCCTTGCCCTCCTGCAGCAACTGCTTAGCAAGCTCAATAGCTGAAGTACCAGTGGCGTCAGCAGCACTAGGGTCATCTCCATGCTGCATCAATATTCTAGTAATTCCCACATGTCCAGCCTTGACAGCCACGCAAAGAGGTGATGCACCAGTTCCCACAGAAGTATTGTCGCTCTCAGGCCGAGCCCCCTTCTCAAGTAGATACCCCATCATAACTTCATTTCCCCGCCTAGCCGCAGCACCAAGTGCACCTGAACCCTCAATCTTAGCACCATACTTCAACAACAGATCAACCGCCGCAGTATCCTTGTACAGCCCTGCAACCAACGCAAGCGGATACGCAGCTGCATCAGGCTCCTGATTAGGATCCGCGCCAGCCTCAAGAAGAAAGCGAAGAAAGTCAATGTGCTGTCTGCCCTGGCATGCCACGATGAGAGGTGTTCCCCGCATGTCGAACTGCATGTTGATCACAGATGGATCCTTGGTGAGCAGGGCCTGCATAAGCGGAATGGAGCCGGTGTTGACACCAGCTCGTACGGTTTCCTCGTTAAGAGGGGCGGAGCCGCACCTTGGCAAGAGGAAGCGTGCAGCATCGTATTGGTAGTTCTTTACGGCTGTTGTGAGCGCCTCTTGGATAGTTTCTTTTGATGGGCGTTGTTCGCTGGTGGAGAGAAGGGTTCTGATTTTGTTGGTGTCTCCGGTTGTGGCTAGAGCCAGGAGCTGATCTTTGAGCGAGTCTGTCATATTCGCGGCGGGAAATGGTGAGTTCTTGATTGTGAGGTGTAGTGAGTTGCAAGGTTTGGGTCCTTTCTCATGCTTCGGAAGTCTTTATGATCGACGAGTATTTTCGTTTGTCATGAGACGTGGCAACATCCCATCCTGCATCACATGAGGCTGTGCGCTTCTTACGTGAGATTTCTGATCGGCAAGAATCGATTGCCTAGAAAATACGTCATTCGTGGTGAGGCATCGAGGCTGTGACCCCGCCATCAAGGGGGCGGCGTGGAGAGATCGGCATAGCTGAGCTTACATCGATCCTTCGGGGGCTAAATTAGTCTTCCGTTTGGCTTGCTCCTTGCATCGGGGATTATTCCACCGACTTGGCATCCCGAGGTTGACCTTTTGTCATTACACTTTTGCTGACGGTTATGTTGATCTATACTCATGGCGAGCGTGACCGATGTCTCAGCCGGCCAACGACTCCGTCGTGAAGGATCGCGATCCGACACTGAGAGGTACTTTTGCGTTCGCAGTGTTCAGATTGATAGGGGGCCTGATAACAGACTGGGGACTTGAAGGGATGCGAGAGAGTTCCGTATGATACCTGGGTACAATGCTTGCACGTTCGGAGACAGTCTAACAAGGCTCCGTTGTCTCCTCGATTTCCAGACGCGCCCTTGGCAATAGTATAAAGACGGTTCCAGTTCACTTCATTCCAACTCCATCACATCAAGGCAGCACTCCAACAGTATCATAGCCTCCGTCTTCATTCCCTCCCATATCACAACACCAACTTTACCAAGACCCAACTCCCAATCCATTCAAAATGAGACTCTCAAGCATCCTCCCCCTCACCCTCGCCTTCATCACTCCAGCCACTGTCCTCGCAGCCCCAGCAAACACCCTCCACCGCCGCGACTGTCCCTCCGTCGACACCATCCGCCAATGGATCCGCGACAACGCCAACGTCGGCGAAAACACAATCTTCTACACCGCCGGCGCCAAACAACAGCAGGCCCAAGCCTTTGCCGAGCAAAAGGTCACAAACGGCAACTACTGGGGTAAAGTCTTCGCCGACAACAAGTACCTCGACTGGATTGAGGAGTGCGGTGACGAGGGGGCTGAGCAGGATAAGCTGTTTCCTCGTATGGGAGAGGCTCTTGCTAGGGAGTCTAGTGGGACGGCGTATGTGATTATGGTCAAGGGGAATGCTATTGCGAACTTTTGGAAGGATAATGAGTATCCTTACCTTGATGAGAATGGGGTCAAGATCATTGCTGTTAATGCTGAGGACTTTGATGATCAGAAGGATTACAATGGTCAGCCATTCAAGCGCGCTGTTGCGTTTTAGATTACAGCCATCGCCATAGTTAGTTGGAGAGTGGAGATATGGAAGTAGATATGGAAAGGGAACAGATGGCAGGGAGGATTGGTAGAAGTTTGGAGGACAGGCAATTATTTATCGCTGGCATACACATCACACCTCAATACATATAGATAAGCTATGTCCTATCAATACATGAAGAAAGAATGTAGACCTTACAGGACCAAGACCTTATAGCGATTGATAAGTTGATAGTGTTACGACTCGCCAGTATCAGTTCAGTGAATCATGCTTTAACCCCGCCTGTTTCTGTTCCCTGGCTTGTAGCTGTTGGTCCTCCCCTGTCTCTCGGATGCAGGATTTTCATCCCCACGGAATCAAAAGCATCCAACTGGCAAATGTAACCTTGCAGTAAGCATCAAAGATCCACCACTCTGTATGTTCTAGCCATTCACACTCATCTGCCAAACGAGCTGTCACCTTTGGGTAGCCCCTCACGGCGGACTTGACCTACGCGGTTCAGAGAAGGGAAATGGAGTATTCGAGTTGTCGAGGGATTGCCGGTCGGATGAGTCGTCTTTCAGGACTACCTCTAAGCAATCGGCGAATGGCAGTAGCTTGGACATAAGTCTTCAAATTGGAGATTTCACTGCAATATTGCGTGACGCAAGCATGATACAGTGACATATGCTGCTTTCTGGCACAGCACTGGCCTGTAAATACCTCGTTCTTCAAGGGTTCATTCTCAAATCAGACCACGGACGGATAAAGTGCCAGGGTCGAACCAACAGTCAACATGGCTCAAATACCAACGACCCCGCACATACTCTCAACATTGCATTCAACCCCTCCATCTGCACGATTATCACTAACAGAACATTGATGTGGACAACATGGCAAATGATAAATCGAAGAGTTCATCGCCAGCTGCAGAGCAATCACCTCCACGGGATGCCGATAGCCCTGAAGAAGCTGTTCTCGTAAGTGCGACGACGGAAAGGCGGGCTAACGCTAAGGTCAATGACTAGGAAGCGGGTGATGACGACTCAGCACTTGGAGTTGTAAGTTCTCAGGCTTCATCACGGTAGCAATGGTAGCTAATTGAATGGCTGTTTGAAGACCGATGATGAGTTATCGACCGCGTCTTTGCGCTCCAGTATTTACGAGTACCATATGATCAATGGCCGCGGATATCATAAAGATGAGAGTGAGCAAGGACCAGCTACTTGGTGGATCATATACTAATTGGCATCACAGAATACTGGCTCCCAAGTGATCAGGTGCTGCTTCTCAGTCTTTTCGCTACAAGTCTTGACTAACATACTGCCAGAATGAATCAGAGCGCTTAGGTATACCCGTCCAGCGTCCTCCTTGATATTCGAAGCTGACGACGCAACAGATCTCCAGAACCACCAACTTCTCTTGACATTCGGCGGCAAGAGATATTTCTCGCCCAACGCCGACACAGCAAAGAGAGTCCTTGATGTTGGAACCGGCACGGGAATTTGGGCAGTCGAGTTTGGTATGAGAAATACTGGCTTAAAGATTTGCCCAAGCTAACCTTGAAAATGCAGCTGATGAACATCCCCATGCCGAGGTAAGGTGGTCGATGCAAGCTTGGTCGCGGAAATAATTAAATTAGTTAGGTCTTTGGCATTGATATTGCTCCTATCCAGCCAGATTTGTAAGTATCCAATCCCAAGAGACTGGGCAATCAGCTGATGATTATCCAGCGTCCCCCCCAACTGTACCTTTGAGATCGACGACGCCGAGAAGGAATGGACTTGGACTAAGCCATTCGACTACATTTTTGTCCGTCTCATGGTCGGCAGCATAGCAGACTGGGACAAGCTCATCCGTCAATGCTACGAGTAGACCTTCCAACCTCCAGCTCCCCACTCCCACTAACGACCTGCAGCAACCTGGAGCCCGGAGGCTGGCTCGAAGTCATCGACCCCGTATTCCCCGCCAAATCCGAAGACGGCACCCTCAAGCCCGATTCCCCCCTCCACCGCTGGGACGAACTAACCGCCAAAGGCGCCCTAGCCCTCGGCCGTCCCTTCGACGAAGGTGTAAACCACGAAAAGCGTCTTAAAGAAGCTGGCTTTGTCAACGTCACGAGAAAGGCGTTTAAATGGCCTACGAACACTTGGCCCAAAGACCCAAAGTTTAAGGAGATTGGGCTCTGGACGCTTGCTAATATTGAGAGGAATCTTGAGACTATTAGTAGCTTTTTGTTGAGGCAGGGACTTGGGATGAGTCAGGAGGAGATCGTTGTGTTTATTGCGGAGGTTAGGGCTGAGATGAGGAATCTGAAGGTCCATGCTTATTGGGAGGTGTAAGTGTCCTTGAGGATATGGTTTGATAGAGCTGACTGTGACGTAGGTTTGTTGTTACTGGACAGAAACCGGAGGAACATGTTCAGGGATAAGGGCACCAGCTTGGTAGTGCAGACATAAAGAAGAGTAACCTTCGTTATGGTGGGAGATAGACTCATATGTATGCAGTCATTTCTTCGAAAATTACATAGTACATCATACGACCAGAACAAACACCCAAAAACATTCTTGTACCCTTCGCGGTGATGATCAACTCCGTGCACTACGGTATGAAGTAACAATAAAAATAAACCCAAACCCATCCTCATATAACATTCGGAGGAGTCGCACCAGCCATCAAATTCGTCCTCTCCTCCCTCTTCGCCTGCTTCAGTGTCCTCACCCGCTGAATACTCTGCCACTTCTTATCCCTTCTCTTATCCCTCAAGCACATCCCCACCAGCACCGCCATGCACCCCGCAATACACGCCCCAAAAAACGTCGCCACGACGATACCCTCTGTTCCGATCTCGTTGTGCTGCTCCATGCAGACAGTGGCGCCAGAGTCGGGGTGGATCGTACAGAAGAGGCCGGGGGAGCAGGTGCTGGATGTCATGCGGTTGGTGATGCATGATGCGCTTTCGGTGCGGCCGTCGGTCGTTATGGAGCAGACTACGCTGGTTGAGACTGTTGTGCTGTAGCAGGATGCGCCGGGTTCGGTGGCGGTTATGCTGCTGCTTGATGTGGAGGTTGAGGAGGAGGAGGATTCGGTCGAGGTTGATTCGACGGTGGATGAGGATTCTTGGGTAGTCGATTCTTGTGTTGTAGACTCTTCGGTCGTGGACGTAGGCTCGTCAGTCGTCGTAGGCTTATCCTCCGTTGTAGTAGTCTTTTCTTCCGTCGAGGTCGGCTCGTCTTGCGTGGTCTCTTCGGTCTTTCGAGTCTCCGATTTCGTTTCCGTAGTTTCCGACGAATCCGTATCCTGTCGCCGAATCCATTGTCGCCATCGCTTCACTAACGGTCCATTCTCCCATGGATCCTGCTGCACCTTTTGCGCATCGAGGAAAGCTTCGTGGCCGTGGTTTATGGCAGTCGGGGTATCGTAATATGACGGATCGGGCGGTACGTCATTTGGCTGATGGGCTGCGACCAGCAAAGCGGGCAGGGCGAGGATCGGGGTAAGGGAAAGGAACCGCATGCTGAAATCAGGAGAGTAAACGACAGAACCGAAGAGGAAATAATTAAAGTTTTAAGTTTGAGGGCCTGTTGAGATGGTAGAAGAAGATTTGCAAGAAGATGAAATGTTTTTTCTTTGTTGCGTGATAGCGGAGATGTCATCTCGTATTACCTACCATGTTTCTATAAAAAGATCTGTGGCCGCGCGTAGCTCGTTCCACACGGTGACGATCAGTAGCACAGCCGCAAATCCATTGGATAAAAGCCCGTAAGCTGACATGTATATAGTAATAATACGAGTTATATCACAGACAAAGAGTGACAGACTGTTCAATCAATTTCCTGTATATCCGACCGCTTGTTTCGAGTTCTCCTTCAGGTTTAGCCCAGTGTCAACGGGTTTAGCATGGTGATACCGTTGAGCGTTGTGTTGTGGCTGGGATTTCTTAAAATAGGCGGACGAATCATTGGTCTCTGAGCCGAAAGAAGCGAGGCGTTGAGATGAGGCTTGTCGTGTTCACGAAACGCGGGGATCAAACGCGTGACGTCAGAGTCAGTGCAGATATTGCGTGTCAAGCTCCAAACCAAACAAGATTCAAATGCGCGAACAATATAACTAACTCAGGTTGGTGGGATTGGCTTTAGCCTTAGCGTTAGGAAAATAATATTCAAAATTTCTTTCATTCTAAGCTGCTGACCGATACTGTCCGACGTTAAGTTATTACTAGCCGATATTCTAGGGTAGTTTATGTTAATAAATTTAGTAAATAATGTTAATAGCAAGACCTTCTGAATATCTTGACTGTCAATCAGCTGCTTTGCTTACTGACTGCTGTCTCTGTTTTAAACTGCATTGAGCAAGCGATCGTTCCCCTAGGTTGCGCTGGCTTTCAGCACTTATCACGATAGCAAGAGTATTTTATTAAATTAAATAGTAGTTATCCAATTCAGTGCAGATAGTGGCAAATTAGTTAAAGCGAGATCACGCAATCCCATTAGCGTTTCAACTTAAGCCAATCCTTTACATTCCTTCATTAACAACTCGTGGTTACCCTTAGTCGGCGATACTGCGGTTACTGTGGTCAGAGTCACTCGTCGAACAACTCCAATCCGAATCTGCATCTGAGCTTTCTGTAACGTTGACATACGGATCGGGAGCATAAGTCCACAACCCAAGAAGTCTGCCCAGGCCAGTACCGATGGTTTCGGGGTCAGGAGACCATGAGTCGGAAAGTCGAAGCAGCTCCTCCATCTCGTTGTGAACTTGTTTCATAGTCGGAGGAGCACGAGAATGTGTCGATGAACTGTCAGAGGTAGTAAAGCTTGATGGAGGACGGTTGCCACCAGGTCTCATACCTGGAAGAGGAGGCATATTAAGTGGCCTCATACCCAGACCGTTGAAAGTCGGACCACCGAATCCTGGGGGTATTGGGGCACCGAAATTTTCAATCTTTAAAGTCATGCCCGGACGGCGTAGTGATTCCCATGCTTCAGGTAAAATGACGGTTCCCTCATCAGTGTAGAAAAAATACTTTCCGTCTTTGAAGATAAACGTCGCGGGGTATCCCAGGCTAAGACTAGAGAGTCTTTTACGCAAAGACTGTAATTGAAATAAATCAGTGGGTGCGGAAGGCTTAATCATCTCCTTAACTCACATCCAGATCCTTGCATGAAGCATACGGGAAGGTGAGTTTTCTACCAGAGTGTGGTTCAAAAACATATATGGGCTCAATCTCGGTACCAAGCCAGAAGAAAAGAGAGATGGAGGCATCAGCCTGAACAGCAGCCTCGGGTGCTGACATGGCAATCCAAGTTCGTTCCCTGGAGCTCGATTGGTTGGCAGCGTCGATAGCCTCGTCGATTCTTTGGCGAACACGTCCGTCGAGCGAGTCATATCGCTCGAGGAGTTCTGGACGCTTTCTCCACCTGGACTTGGAGGTCGCCTTGGACAGCGCGGATCTGACATTTTTGTCGTCAAGTTCAAGGCGCTTGAACGTCTTGGTTGACTTGCTGTTGGAACTGAAATGAGCGCCAAGATCGATTTGCCAAACCTCGATGTCTTGATCCTTCCATTCATCGTTAGATCCTGGCACGAAGTGTCGTTTGATCCAGTTTCTGGTAGCAGTCATCAGACTCGAGCTGTGTTCTTTGGTAGGCGCTTGATCGATTAGTGTTGGGCTGCTGGTGGTCTCGGCATTTGTATCAGCCGCTACCTCAGTGTCCTTGGACAGATCCAACGCTGGCGTTTGAGTGACTGGCATAGTTTCGACAGGTTTGATCTCTTCAACCTTTGTGTCAACAGCAATCGTAGGTGTACTTGAAACAGTGCAAGCGCTGTTAACATCCGCGATGGAAACGTTGCTAGAAGGTAGTGCTGGAGCAATGATGGTCCATTTGGCCACCTTCTTGGACCAAAATCTGTAGTGGCCTGCTCGTTGAGAGGCCACTTGCCCTGCGAGGTGCCGGATTGTAAGCTCGGTCTCAAAGCTACCTGGGGCTCGGGTCTGTGCCCTAGTAGAAACATCACGTTAGCAGTAGTGGCATCTTAGAATGATCCCAGCTTACCGCATCTGGTGCTGCGCGATACAGCCCAAAAGATAGCGCAGCGTCAGTTCAAACTTGAGTTGCGTCAACCGGTGCCGAAAGTACCTGAGTTGGACCTCGAGTAGCCTCCAAGACTCATAATGCCAGACGGTGGTGTGAGCGATGCAATGCAGGTACTTTCCCGTTTCCTCCTGTGGGATCTCGTTGATCTCCTTGTCGCCGACAATATTCTCTGTCTGCCGTACCAGCATGACCAAAATGCCGGTGTAGATCTTTTCGCACGTGACTGTCAGGCTCGTGATGTCGTCCAGGCATGGCTTTGTGAAGACATCTACGTTTTCTTGAATAAGATCATCGACTTTCTTCAACGTCAAGGTAGTTGAGTTGATCAGATTGATTAGCTTGGGAAGCCTTTGCCGGGCTCTTCTGTTGGCTTCCGACTGTACTTGCAGGGAGCTTGCCAGACTGAGGCCAAGTTTGGCGACAGGCTCAATGTCGTTGGGAGTCATGGTTCAACAGGGACTAATACGATGATAAGAAAGGAAGTGAGATTAGAAGATAGTTCGGTGTCTGGTTTTATTGAAATCAGGCAGCGGGTTGAAAGCACGCCGCTGTGTTGTTTCTTATCATTACCCCTCAATACGTGCATGAGTATAGCCAATCATCAAAAGTTATTGGTTGCACTTTTGCCCTACGTGACTCTAGGACTATTGAACAACGTGTCATACATAAGCCACCATTGTAACGATTGGTCCTTTGGTCACCGATTTGCTGCGGTAAGACTCATTTAGAAGAAACGTTGACCGCTCCTTGCGGGGTTGAAACGTATCTCTACCGTGATTTAGATAAACTGAGCCTTTCCAGTCGCTAAGTAGATAAGTAGATACTGTCATGGAATGGGCAATACCGCTACTATTTTAATCAGAGTTTATATACCCCAGTTAGGACCTTTATATCTTTATTATACCTTTATGCTATATACTGCTTTTATATTTAAAACCTTTATAACTTATTTAATAAAGCTTTATTTAATTAAAAACCTAGTCTTAATTATAATTAAGTCTTTAATAAGCTTTTTT